>QVTF01023609.1:0-45619 GCA_003573665.1 Oxygymnocypris stewartii
TGTCATTAAGATTGGGTTAGACCTATGGGACTGCGCCGCCTAGAGTTTCATGCCAGAACTTTGTGCGTGTGTGTATATATGTGTGTGTCTGTGTATATATGTGTGTGTGTGTGTGTGTGTGTGTGTGTGTGTATACTGTATATATATTATTATATGTATGTATTATTTATTTATTTATGTATATATATATAAATATGCTTTAGGAAGTGTTTCTGATGAAGCTTTGCTATCTTGTTTGCATACAGACACAGAGATTGAAGGCTGCATGACTTTACGTAGACTAAGCAAAGATTTAATTAGCAGCACTAACATTTAGGAAAACGGACAATAATTTTACTGCATCAGGATTGCAAACCCATAAAAACAGATCGTGTTCTTTCTTGGTTTGTGCAATACACTTTAAAACACCAATGTAATACTCCTAGTTTTGTTTAACTTGTTTACTATAGGGTCATATCACGGGGAAACCTAACAAGTTCATTTCAAACAAGAGCGTAAACTGACTGTTTCAGTCTGAATTTAATAGTTTGCGAAGGCGAATTGTTTTATGGGTCTGTCACAATTGGATGCAGAGAGGCTGCTATTAAGAGGCAGTTAAAAACTGAACTTGATCAAGAAGCAAATCTACAACTCTCCAATAATAGCAGCACAGCACTGTATTTCATTTCACAAGGGCTACTTACGAGGTGATTTTTAAGACACAGCAGCAAAATGGAATCTTATTTTTTAGGGTCAGAGGAGTATAGAAAATAACCATACAAATTAAAATTAAGACAAAATGAAAATCCCTTTAACATTCATCGAAATAGGTTACTAATTTGCCACTGAAAACACATAATGGTCAATTAATAATGTGAATATTGAGTGGAGCACATCCTTCTCTGTGTCTATGGCAACAAATTTTTTTTATGAATATTAAAAATGGCTGGTTTCCTATTTGAACACATCTTAAAATGTAATTTATTCCTTTAATGCAAACTGAATATTCAGCATCATTACTCCAGTCTTCAGTGTTACATTTACATCACATTTGCAGCTGAAGACACATTTATGATAAATATTAATGTTGAAAACAGCTGTACTGCTTCATATTACTTGTGAAGACAGCATTTATTTGAAACAGAAACTCTTGTGTAACATTATAAAAGTCATTATTGACACTTTAGATTCATTTAATGCATCCTTGCTGAATACAAGTATTAATTACTATTAAATTTTTTCAGTGGTATATTATTGATATTCTAGACTGAGATACTTACATTGTGGTGTATTCACCCGTCATTCCGATGAAAGCGTTTGGTGGGACTGAACGCAGGTTAAGATTATCACAAATATACCTAAATAAGAACAAAGCGCTTTAGTAATGGAAACAATACGCCCTTTTCCGAACGTCTCTGAATCTAATTCACCTGTGCTCTTCTCTGAAGTGTTCTGACTCAAAGAGTGAGTTTATCTGTGGACTCCATTACTCCATGAGAAAGATAAGAGACTGTAGCTTCACAATTACTTTCTATCATTCGTTCTCACTCACCACATCGCTCACACAGACCACAGGGTAAAACTCACAGAATGAAATCAGACTCAAGGGAGAGGATGGAGGTCAGGTCAGGGAATACACTTATGCCTGTGTTGGAAATGCTCCTGTAGACATAAACATCTATAAGATTTTGGTTTTGACCAGTGAATATAATTAAAGTCATCATTGGATGGATGGATGGATGGATGTATGGATGGATGGATGGACGGATGGATGGATGGGTGGATGGATGGATGTATGGATGGATGGATGGACGGATGGATGGATGGGTGGATGTGGTGTGGATGGATGGATGGATGGATGGATGGATGGGTGGGTGGGTGGATGGATGGGTGGATGGGTGGGTGGAAAATTGGATGGATGGATGGATGGATGGGTGGGTGGATGGATGGAAGGTGTGGTGGATGGATGGATGGATGGATGGATGGGTGGGGTGGGTGGATGGATGGATGGATGGGTGGGTGGGTGGATGGATGGATGGATGGATGGATGGATGATGGATGGATGGAGGGTGGGTGGGGTGGATGGTGGGTGGGGGGGGTCGGTGAATGGATTGGTGATGGGTGAATGGATGGATGGCATGGGTGGGTGGATGGTCTGGGGGATGGATGGGATGCGGTGGGGGTGGATGGCTGGATGGCTGATGGATGGCTGGATGATGGATGGATGGGTGGATGGATGGATGGATGGATGGGTGGGTGGGTGGGTGGGTGGGTGGGTGGATTGGCTGATGGATCGGGGGTGGTGGATGGATGGATGGAATGGATGGGGTGGGTGGATGGATGGATGGGTGGATGGATGGATGGGTGGATGGATGCGATGGATGGATGGATGGATGGATGGGTGTGTGGGTGGGTGGATGGATGGGTGGGTGGGAACTTGGATGGATGGGTGGATGGATGGATGGATGGATCGATAGATAGAAGTTGTTTTTCTCACTATGAATGATTTTTATTACAAAGCAAATGGAAAATTGAGAGCTTTAACAGTGGAGATCTTAATAAAGAGAGATTAGCAACGTCTCAATATCTGGGTTCATATTAACATGAAATCCATATGATAGTTCATATCAATTAGAATGTGATCTCTGTAGACAGAGCTTGGAGAAGAGACGCTCACAGATATCTCAGCTTGGGAAGGTGGTTAAACGCCCGCTCGTGGATGTGAACGAGGGTTCCGCGTGTTCTGGATTGAGCTGTGACACAAATTCATGCATGAGAAATCACAAACAGATGACACAAATCTGGATAAAGACTCTGTCAGAGAACTTTCTGTTCCAGTCTCTTATAATTACGACAAGTAATTAAATACAGTCATTAAATGATTCGTGAATCACTTTCATTAATGTTCCTTGAGTGGTTCCTTACATCTCGGAGACATTCAGAAGGTTGTTGAATGCTTCCGTCTCTATGGTTTCTACTGATATGCTCTGGGCGATTTCTCTGGATCAAAACACAAACCAAAAACAGGAACAGATGCTGAAACTGAAGCTGAATAAATGAATTGTGCACGATCGGAACAGGAACGTAGAAAAGTACAGGATAAATCTGGATTCATGTATGTGTTTGTATGTTTGAATCATTTTAAATATACAATATATATGCACTGACAGCAGCTTAAGCATAAAACCAGTCAGAACTAGAATTGGCTTCTGAAATATCAGGACACTCATTTATTATGATTTTTTTTTAAATGCCTGTTTGTGAACTATCAAAATACTCATGCACAGTCTTTATAAATCACAGAAGTGAATGAGATTGTAATAATACTGAATTAAATGCAAAAATAAATAAATGTGATTCTGTTTAAACATATTTAATGCCATTTATATCATTTATTATGAGTACAATAAAATCAACCTTTAAATATTCCATAAACTAAACTCTTTTTTTAAGCGATCTATGCATGGATTGTACTTATCAGCATTGAATTCAGAGAGGTCAGGTCTGTAAGATTGTTATGTTTTTGAAATAAGTCTCTTATGCTCACATAGGCTGTATTTATTTGATAAAAAAATACAGTAAAATATTATTACAATTTAAAAATAACCATTACATTACTGTCATGATTGATCAATTTACTGCATCCATGCTGAACAATAGTATTATTTGTATTAGACATATATCATGTTCATGAACTGTTCACATAAATGCTAATAAGCACTAACCAGGAAGCAGTACGCTTGGCTAAAATACTTCTGTACCAGCTGCTACAAACACAACCGCTCTGTTATGATCATTTATATAAATGTGTAATTGCATTGCATTCTTGCACATCCTAATTCAGGTTTTTGTTTATGTTTTAATAGCATTATAAAGCTCTGAATTGTAGAGCTAAAACGGTTTATAAAGGTTAGTTCCAATGAATGTGTCTGTGTAGCCCATATAATCCAAACCCATCATATCTGAGGCCATTTCTGGGGAAAGGGATGCTTCTTTTTGGACAAATGAGAGACAGATTTCTCACAGAATCTGCTGGACTCTAAGTGTGATATTAAAACTGTCATTGACAAAATACTGCTGCTTTTAATGCTCGCTATTCACGCCAAAGAATAATCTATTCTGTGCAAGTGATCAAACTGTTCCTCCTAGCTTGGATGTCCTGAGCTTTTCAAAGAGCTGCAAGGAAAGACTGACATTGAGATCTCCTTCTAATCTGTGTTCTGAAACAGGGAGTGAACATCAAAGATGTTCCTCACAGATCACATGATGTGGAGACGAGCCCGCTGGCTTGAAGAAGAGTGTTGATGGATGGCATTTCCCTTCACTGGACATGCTAAACATCTGCTTATCTGTCATCATTTCTTAAGAACAATGAATACTCACATTCTTCTTACTCCTTTCAGACCGTCGAAACTGTGAGTGCTGATGGTTCTCAGTGAGATGTAGTTCAAATCTCTGAAATTGAGATGCACATGATTAATTAATCATAATTTTAGTGGTTTGTGATTTTTAAACACATTTTGCACATATATAGCAATGCACTAGCATCCATTCAGAAACATTCTCATTAGAAAGCATAAATGTTATGAAAACTGGACAAAATGTATTCTGTGGGAAATTAGGGTAAGCTATAAGATTTTATAAGCCTTGAGGAAGTTGTACGTCAGCAAAGCACTTTCACCCTGAGACAAAGCAGATAAAAGCTTATCCAGCAAGGAGCAAATCTGAAACGAACAGACATTTGAGCTCAATTCAACCATGTAAAATCATACTATTAGAAAAGTATACAACTGTACTACTCTTACTATTTCTGCCATATCCGTATATGAAACATCAGAACAGATTTGGAGAAATGTAGCATTACATCATATGCTCACCAGTGGATCATCTGCAGTGAATGGGTGCCGTCAGAATGAGAGTCCAAACAGCTGATAAAAACATCACAATAATCCACACCACTCAAGTCTATCAGTTAACAAGTGAAAAGCTGTTTGTAAGAAACAAATCAATCATTAATAACACTTTTAAAGACCAAACCTTACCTTCCAGCTAAAATACAAGTCCTCTAATAATATTGCTTTCAGTGTAAAAGTTGTCTCGTCTGAATCAAGAGAGAAATCTGCACAGATCAAGCACTGTTAAAAAGCAAAACAGCTCTAAACAAAGTTGGTGGAATTTGTTGTGAGAGGACAACAGGGAATGGACTTTAAGCATTATTATGGATTGGATTCATATTTTGGCCAGAAGGGATATTTCAAAGTTAAAAACATCTTAATGAAGGATTTGTTTCGAACAAACACGCAACGTTTGGCTTCACAAGATGTTAACTGATGGACTGGAGTGGTGTGGATTATTGTGATGTTTTTATCAGCTGTTTAGACTCATTCTGACGGCACCCATTCACTACAGTGGATCCACTAGTGAGCAAGTGACGGAATAGTACAATTTCTCTAAATCCCACGAAGAAACAAACTCAAATATAGATATACTCAAATACAGTAAAAAAGGTACAGTCGATATTTAATAACATTCATTACGCCCTTAATTTTCAAACAACAATTACATTTTCCAATGCACTGCTAAAAATGACTTTGCAAATTACAAGTAATTATGTCTCTTCGCTTAAGAGTCTGGAGCCTCTGCGCTCGGATAATTATCACTTCGGGTTTTTTTGAGAGAGGGTCACCGTGCTCTCAGAGTTTGTAATTGTGAAGCGCCGCTTGATTCATCTTTTACAGTGCGGGTCTAATGATGTGAGTGTGGAGTAACCGCCCGGCTCTTGTTAGCACTCGTGAAGCCTCTCGGCTGGCAGATTTCCTCCCCTCTGCTGTGCTGAGCTCATCTAAGGGAGGTTGTGTAAGCTACTGGAAAAAATGAGTCTTCTGTACATGCATATAGAAGCCTCTAAACATGTTTCAGTGTGAAGTTTCATTTCTGACGCTCTCTGTGAAAACCCAGCTAAAGTCTTTTTTTTTGTGATTTGCTGTTTTCTACAAAAAATCATCCTTCATATGGTACAGAAAATTCAGTAAGGTCGTGTCAAAGTTTCAAATTATAGTGAAATTGATGGTAGAAATCAAACTTTGATGCTCATTATCTCATACTTAGATTTTGAGCCTGGATTTCACAGAGAGCCTCACATTTTATTGATTGTTTGTTTGATTGATTTATTCAAGAATGCTAATAATTAAATGTCATTTGTCTTGACATTTTGTGGTATTTTAAGCGATGTGTATATTTCATTTTATGTGATGCAGAAAACGTGGAAGGAATTGCCAGAGAAAACTTACTCACAATGCAGAAATGTATAGATTTGTACAGATTTTAGATTGATTCTGATTAGTAGAATAGTTTTAAATTGATTCGTTTTATAGATTTATTTTTGATTTATCAAAAGCCTTTACTACAAAATGCCAAAATAAAAGTTTAACTTGAGTAAACTCAAAACAACAACAACATAGCATAAAATAGAAAATGTTTTTATATTAGTTATTTTTAAGTTGTACAATTATTTAAAATATTATTAGTAGTTTTACATAATAATTAATACTAATATGAATAATTAGCCTTGGACAGTTGCTCCTTCCAGAACTGTGTTAGTGATATATGCCACTTTATTGTTTCAACCCCATTGAAATGAAAAACATGAACAACCTAGCAAACATAAAACACAAGCAGTTGTGTTTCAGTTCTTGTTTTTAAGGACACTATTCTTTTATCTCATGTTCTTGATTGCACTCTTATCAGGGCTCAAGGTTTCACTAGAGGAAGAAGATGATTTCAAGGTCTCAAGGACATAAAACACAGACTCTCTTAAACACAACCAGCTCAGCGGGAGCGATGGCAAGCCCAATCGAGTCGACAAAACTACTTGACCCGTCCGTCTATCCTGGATAGTACTTTTCACAACAACGACTCCCCGTTGCTTTTTTCAGAAAAGGTAGCGGTGTCATGCGTAAGCAGGGCTATAATGAGAAGCGTGTATTGCATCACTGCTACTCTTTAGCAGGACTAACAGCTCCTAACAGCCAGGTATTTAATGTATTCATAGCCAAAGGGAATGAACAGGTTAATGTGATCATGCTAGCAAGCTGGCAGGAGAAAGAAAACTCAGTGGGAGAAATTGCAGCTCTAAATATGGTGGAAATAGGAACATAACTTCAGGTTATGGAAGTTTTTAGCAGGCCTTTTTAGCATGCATTAGCTGGAATAGCCTGAAAATACTGTTATTTGTATTTATCTATGATACTTGTATTTACAAAATGGTATTTTATGCATAAAATTATTTAAATAGTCACTGAAATTAACATTTATTTTATAGATATATATACATAAGAAATGACTCAAAAAAGTGGAATTTATTTTTTTAATTTAATTTAAATTAATATTATTTATTATTATTATTATTATTACTATTACTATATAAATATACACACACACACACTTATCACAAAAATTAAAAAATATATTTAAAAAAATATTTAAATAATTCAAATATGAAAATATAATTTAAATTATTATGATTTATTTTATTAATATACATAGTAAATCATATAAATTGCATGTATGTATATAAATGTATATACATGTCTAAATATATATAAATAATTAAAATATAAAAACGAATAATACATAATTATTATTTATTTGTATTACTTAAGTTTTTAAGTTAAATACATAAATTGTTTATTAATTAAATAATGTGAATTAATAAAATATTTGATACACACACATATACACCAAGGTTTTTTTATTCAGCTGAAACCAATGCACTTTTGTGAATGAATACTGTTTCAGAGGAATATTTAGAGTATGAATCAGTTTCATATTAGCATATTCCAACTGTGACAGAGACTAAAACAAGCAAGTCAACGTGTTTGAATCAAGATCTCTGAATCTCTGCACAAAACCTATCTGTGATTAATGAATTCAAATATATTTAGCTAGTATAATAATACAAAATACTGCAGTATGTTGTTATTGAGACATTTTACTTTTTGTAGCCACTGTTCATATATTTAGAGACCGGGGCAAGTTGTCACATAGGCTGTTATATATATATATATACGTATATTTTCTACATCAAGTCAGATTGGGGCAAGTTGTCACATATGCTGGATATGTTGTCATTTTATACAATTCATCAGCCAAAACAATGGCTTGAATTTGAAGTGTAATGCATTTTGTGTGGACTGGATTGATAAAATTGTACATTTTACAGATATTGAATGGGTAATATAGATAACTGTTTATTTACTGTTCAGATAACTGAACGGAACACATGTGTTTAGACTACAAATGCATTTGGGATGTTTTTAATGAAACGGAGCCACAGATAAGCACGCCCACCGTCTCTTTTGGGTTGTTGTTGTTATGTGTTGGTTGTTAGATCCGCATGAGTCTTTAGAAATACATTGAATATGGACACAATGCCTGAGAAGTCACACACACAAAATAAAACGGCATACTGTACCTCCCTGTAGTTATCTTTAATATCCAAATTAACACTCTGTACTGTAACATAAGCATTATTATGACATAATTAAACTGACTTGACTTGGGTGTGTCAGATGTGCTGATGATATTCAAGAGGTTTATTATCACAGTGAATCACTTCCATACCGACAGACTATTCAGCATTTTTCACACAGTCCCTATTAGTTTCATTACTCAGCAAACATTTCTAAATACCAATACTAATCAATTAAATAATGTATGCTAATAAACATCATGTACAGTACTCGATGTGCAAGCATTCGACGCTGCTAATGATCCATTATAGCTACAATTATAATAAATAATACATTAACACATGAATAATTTGTAATTATTTAAATAATTAAAATAGTAAAATATCCATTATTATTTATTATTAATACAGTGATGAGCATTATTGGAATGATATGATCTTGACATGAGTGAATGTAATTTTCTTCTTTAAGTTTTAAATGAATATGTGTCTCGGGGTGTGTTTCATGTTTAAAAGTCACTTTCTGAGACACAAACCTTCAAGTCATGACTATAAAAACCATCATATCCAGCATCATTGTCCAAATACAACTCCTTTTGACCACAGCGGGGCATGTTGTCCCATTACACCATGAGAACAAGCTAATTGAGTCTGTTTTTTTTTGAGAATACATTTGAAATATGAAATAGTAGTAATAAAGTGAAGAAAAACTGTCTTCCATTTCATATATTTAAATGCATTAAGAACTAAAATAAAGGATTTTTAGCTAAATAAAGGAAAACAGAAAGCAGAACCATTACAAGTCACTTAAACATGAAACCTCAAAAGTGTACATACAGTACATAAATATGACACTTTTATTATTGCGGATGAATGGTAGATTACAGCATATTAAACGTAGGTGACAACTTGCCCCAATATAAATGTGACTTATATGGAAAATGTATTTATGTTATATGTGACAACTTGCCCCGGTCTCATGTACAGTACGTTGCTGGGGATTAATAATTTTTACTTAGAATTAAACGAGCAATTTTGAAGAAGATTTTTCTTGGAAAACGTAGGTTACTCCAATAATCTTTCAGCATCGAAAAAAATGTCATTCGATTTTTTTTACAGAACAAAACCAGACCAAAGTGCTAATAAACGAATGCAGTACGATATGACTTTAATGTGTAGTTATAAGTGAGAAAGACGATGTGCCGCGTGCTTACAGTCTGCTGTGAGTCCTGCTCTTCAGGCTCTCCGTCGCGCTGTTACAAGTGATGCTCTTCTGAGAACAGCGGCAGATCTCCGGACACACGAAACACACACCTCCGCAGAAAGACATCAGCAGAGGAGAGACGAGCAGCACGAGACAGCTCCACATTGTCCCGTCGTGTTTTCACCTTTCTGAAACAGGTCAAATCCACTTTCCTCTCGCCGGGTTTCTGACTGGAGCTCGAGCGCGCGCTGGAGACTGACGGGAAAATAAACGAGTCGGTTACATTTTTATTAGTTTGTCAGGCGACTTGATTTAGAGCTTGTTGTCTGATAGTGCTGCTGTAGCTACTTGTTCACAGTCCTTTCTCGGGATCGGGTCTGAGAGAAGAGCTCACAGATAAACTGTTTGTCTGCGCATCTTGTCATATCAGAAATAACAATGAACGCGCTGCGCGTGGCCCGTCCAACTCAACTCACTTCACACACACACAGAGACACACACACACACACACACACACATGTTGTTTTTTATGGTTTACGGGGACTTTCCATAGGCGTAATGGTTTTTATACTGTACAAACTGTATGTGCTATTGCCCTACACCTACCCTACACCTAAACTTAGCCCTCACGTGAGATGGTGCATTTCTATTTCCCCCCCCAAAACTCACTCTGTATGATTTATAAGCATTTTGAATTATGGGGACACTGAAAATGTCCTCATCAATCACCTTCTCCTTGTAATACCTATGTCATACCTATGTCATTATACAAATTTGTGTCCTCATAAACCACATAAACATGCACACACACACACACACACACAGACGCAGAAACAGACAGACACACACACACTGTGTCTTATAGACATAAATGTACACAACAACAACGAAAGAAGCATACACACACACACACACACATATATATAGATGCTAGATAGATAGATAGATAAAAAATAGAAAAAGACAGATTAGATAGATAGATAGATAGATAGATAGATAGAAAATAGAAAAATATAGATAAATAGATAGATAGATAGATAGATAGATAGATAGATAGATAGATAGATAGATAGATAGATAGATAGATAGATAGATGCATTTATAGATAGATAGATAGATAGATAGATAGATAGATAGATAGATAGATAGATAGATAGATAGATAGATAGATAGATAGATAGATAGATAGATAGATAGATAGATAGATAGAAAAATATAGATAAATAGATAGATAGATAGATAGATAGATAGATAGATAGATAAAGTAAAACAATTAAAACAATAATATAAACAGATTTTTTTGTATGTTGTTTTAATAAAGTTGACAACATATAACACAATAGAGCTACAGTATATTGCTGACATTTACATAAATTACCATATATAAATCATGCAGGTTACACAGATATTCTTAATATATGGACAATTTTACTGTGGAGATTTCATATAATATACAGTACATCTTCATTTACTTGAAGAATGTACACTTGCTGTGTGTAAAACTGATATGTGGCTTTAGAATAACAAACATTACTCATGATATAGAGCAATATATGTCATATTTGAGATCTCCGTAAGGGCAGTAAGTGGTGACGCTGACCGGTGTTAAACAGCTAGTTGACTTGTGTCTATTAGCATCTGCTCCGGCGCCTGGCTGTGCCACTGATAAGAACGAGAGGAGGACATAATGAGATCCAGTAGAGCTGTACTTCTCTCATTTCATATCATGCATCATCACTGACTCTTTCTTTACATTCAGTCAGTTTATCCAAAGCCACAAATCAAACACAAGAGCAACGACATGCAGTGCTATAACACGTCTCTGTTAGCTTAACGCAGTACACGTAGCATATTATTACATAATAAATACAAATAAAACAGATAGAATGGAAAAGGAATAGAGCAAGCTAGTGTTAGAGGCCTTTTTTGCTTTTGTTAATTGTATAATAAATAAAAAGAAAGCAAATATAATACAAAAAGATTAGAAAAGCTAGTGTTATTTTTTAAGAATAGAATTAGAATAGAGAGTGCTAGAGTTTGAGGGTGAAATAAAGATAAGAGATATGTTACATGTTATCATTTTACAGTCCTATGATAAAAATATCACATTTTTACTTTCATAAACACATCAAAAACTGTGAATATAGAAACAAAATCTCAAAATATAGCCCTATACTTTCTAGTTTTTTTGATAAGAGAACATTTGAGATACATCTTGCATAAATCAAAATCGCTGACAAAGATCAACAAGTCTTAAATTTGCATATTTTATGTTACAAAAAGAAGTCTCCTTATTATGATGTTTTTTTTATTTTATACTTGGAATAAAACGTTTTATAATAAAACCCCAGTTCTTTTTAGCTAAACGTTTTTTTAATCATCATCGATCATCTATATGTTATAAATATACAGCCTTATAACTTAAAACATCTCGTAAGCTCATAAATAAGTACAATTTATGTGTGTTATTGATTTGTCGATAAAAACAAAGAAAGTGAATTGTCCGTGTTGCCACGCAACGCGGTGACATCATCCAAACGCGGAAGTGGGATGTTAGAGCTAACGTTACAGCGAAAGTGAAAACACGAGGAACTCAAGTCGTGATGTTATCATCCAAGAATCAAATACCGTGCAGCAGCCTTGCCAGATATCTCGATGGAGAATTTTGGGAGATTAAAAATGCTTTTCGGGACGCGATTTCAGCGTGTGAACTGTTCCAGTCCAGCAGGTATGTAACGTTAACGTTAAACCGTGTTTCCTTACAGACTGATTCACGAGTAAATGAAAGGAAATATCCATTACCTCTTCCAGACACACGATCGAGGCTGTGCGCATTTAAAAACAAAGATTTAGTAGATTTAAATGATACATATTTTAAATGATAACGTATAATTTACGAGCGTTCGCTGTGTTCTGTGCAGTTATGAACTGACTCTGGATCAGAGCAGAGACCTGACTGCAGAGAGGCTGTATACCATGTTAAGACTGCCTTTTATGAAAGAACACCTTCGAAATCAGGTACATGACACATGAGAGTCTTCTGCATGTCTTTATTACGCATTCATAAAGTAGGCTACTATGGTGTTACCATCGTAAAGTTGTTGTCAATTGAAAATCTATAACACTTTCTAGTACTTCAATTCATTTAGCATTGTCCTCCAAGGCTTAACATTGTAAGTTAACATGGTAAAAGTCCTAAAAACATGGTTTTACCATCGTACATGGAACAAAAAATGTGTTTTTGCCATGACATCATAAAACCACTGCATTAAAACAAAATCATGCAGGAAGTAGACTGTTTCAGTGTAATGCCTATTTAAAACATATCTTTTGCCTTTGTTTAGCTAAAAGAGAAGCAAGAAGGCTCCTTTAACAACAAGAGTTTAGGCATCACCGAGATCATCTGCTCCGCTGACATGGCCACGGGAGTCAAGGTTTGTCAGTTTTGTGCTATACACTGACAAAAAGGGTGTAGAAACCATTTTCACTCAGAAATCGTTAATATGTTTCACAAAAAATTACAAAGAAATGGCAAGTAACGAGTTGAATTATACTTTTAAAAAAAATTATACAGTAAAAAATTGAAATAGTATTTTCTTGTAAAACACATACATTTTTGTATTTACAACTTTTTTAAGTCTTAAGTTCTTAAGTTCCAGTTGTGTCATAATAATGCTGAAATAAGCAGCAACAGGATTTCTAACATTTTTGCTTGCTGTTGTTTACATTGTAGCTGAATTTGGAGCTGTTCTCAGGACATTTGCATGTTGTGTTGGCATGCATGACACTACATCTTTGCATATATTCCACATGTGAATAGTCACATTGCACTGTTTGCTGTAACCCTCAGCTCGGTGTTGTGTGTGGACTGTACGGAGGTGCTGTCAATAATCTAGGCAGTCCAGAGCAGAAGATGAAGTGGTATCTCCCTGTTTCAGTAAGTCTGGATTACATTCTGTGCCCTCCAGTCTCCAACACGCTTCATAGATTTGCACAAATATGTTAGTCAAGTCAAGTCCTCATCATTTTGGTCTCCATGAGTTTGCACGTGGTGTTTGTTTATTGCAAGAATGACTGAAATGATTGAGTTAAAGGTGTAGTTTACCTAACAATTGAAATAGTCTGAAAGCTTCCTCACCCTCAGGCCATGTAAGAGATGAGTCTCAGGCCACCCTCAGATGAGTTTGTTTCTTCATCAGATTTGGAGAATGTAGCATTCTATCACTTGCTCAGCAATGGATGCTCTGCAGTGAATGGGTGCCGTCAGAATGAGAGTCCAAACAGCTGATAAAACATCACAATAATCCACATGTAATCCACAACACTCCAGTCTATAAATTAGTGCAGTGAAGTGAAAAGTCCTCGATCCATAATTTATCTTCCTTCATTGAAAAGGCCATCTTGTCTGGATCAGGAGAGAAATGCGCACAGATCAAGCACTGTTTACAGGCTGTGCGATATGACGATATTTATCGGATGGACGAAATAAAAAGTATATCGTTTCATATTATCTATTGTTTATTTTGTGATGTTGTAAAATACATTGTTTATGGTAATACGTTTTCATCATTTGGATTTGGAAGTGTGAAGGGGAGACAGAAACAGGTGGAGAACGACCAGCCAGGACAAAAAGAGGAGCTCGTTCCTAAACGAGGGACTAAATCTGTAGCATGGACATGATTTTAAGCACTGCAGTTTTAAAACAACCGATTTTAAGCCGTTGAAACTCAAACAACAGACATATATGCGTGCGCCGTCTCTTTCTGTGTGAGAGCAGCATGCTTTTTTGCCGCTTTATTGGCTTTGAACGATTGCATAAACACACGTATATGTGTCAGAATCCCCGTCTTTAAGTAACAGTGATTTTAGGTCTTAAGAGAACGTAACATATGTTACAGTATAATGTATCCGGACTTATCCGGATGTATAACTATATTGTGGTATATATCGTTAGCGTGATATAAAATGAGTCATATCGTGATATAAGATTTTGGTCATATCGCCCACCCCTAGATGAAAACAGTCCAGAGTGCTTGTAAACAAGTATGTGGGTGGATTTTGATGCGAGACAACATCAGGTGATACACTTTTTTACTGGAGGAAGCATTACTATGTATTATTAACTCGTATTTTGGCCGGAATTTATTTAAAGTTAAAACGCCTGTTTGATGGATTTTTTTCTTGCAGTTTTTGCTTCATAAGACGTTAATTGATGGACTGGAGTGGTGTGGATTATTGTGATGTTTTTATCAGCTGTTTGGACTCTCATTCTGACGGCACCCATTCACTGCAGAGCATCCATTGGTGAGCAAGTGATGCAATGCTACATTTCTCCAAATCTGTTCAAATGAAGAAATAATTGAATCTACATCTTGGTGGCCTGAGGTTGAGTACATATTCAGCAAATGTTCATTTTGGGGTGAGCTATTCCTTTAATGTCCATCCAGCATGTCTTACATGATTTTGTGTATTTGCAGGAGTTACAGTTTACAGGGATGTTTGCGATGACTGAGAGGGGCCACGGTAGCAACGTTCGAGGCATTATCACGGAGGCCCGATACGATCAATCCACACAGGTGACTCCCAAATCTATTCTACTCGTTCATCTTCAGACGACCTGGGGTCAAGAGGCAGAATAGATGAGAAAATAATACTTGACCCGAAAATCTACAGTAAATTCTGGCATCAGCTACTTATGCTGTAAACCCATATGATATTCATGTTTGCTTATGGAATAAAATACAGCTGAGATTTATACCATCAAGCTGCAAATAGGTTAAAAAGCACCAAAAATGTTTTATAAAAGTTCTCAGTAACCCATAAAATATCTTTATGAGGAACAGACTGAAATTAAACGTGTTATTCACTGAAGATCTTTAATGTTTGGATCTTCTATTCCTTGTATCTAGAGCCAGAGGACAAATACACTGTTCACAAATGACTCAATCCACATTTACTTGGATTATTATGAAACAGAGTTGAGTTTAAATGTTTGTGATGGTTGTTTTGCAGGAGTTTATTATTCACACCCCTTCCGAAGATGCTCAGAAAATGTACATCGGTAACGCAATGAAAGGAAACTATGCTGCTGTGTTTGCTCAGCTCATTATAAATGGAGAATCTCAGGGTAAGACTGGTTATGCTGAATTATCATCACAAGCCTGTCTGCACATTAGTTCAGCATATCAGGCATGATTCTGTCAACTCAGTCTATATTCAGACATGCACCCATTTGTGGTCAAATTTCGGTGCTCATCAGTTTGCTTATCTAAAAATGTTTGGAAATGCATTATGCACCGACTGATCTGTTAAACATGACAGAATCAGCTTGAATCACTAACCCATGTGTTTGGTACATAACTCGTACTGTATGAATATGAACGACTCCTAAACCATCCGTCTTATTGAGAGGATGTCTGTCTCAGGTCCCCACTGCTTTATCGTACCAATCCGTGATCAGAACGGGTTCATGTGGCCAGGAGTGACGACTATTGACATGAAGCACAAGGAAGGTAATATAATAACACTATTGTGCAATACAGCCCTCCTCAATAATGTTTTCAATGTTTGACCGTTTTACTATATCTGTGTTTTACGCAGGTCTGCATGGAGTTGACAATGGCATTTTGATATTTAATAACGTTCGGATACCACGGGAAAATCTGCTGAGAAAGTGAGTTAGTGGACAGAATTGCTGTAGATTAGACATTGTGAACTATAAAATTGAACTGAAAGAGATTTATGAGATTAAAGCACAAATTCATGAAAAACATGAAAATATCAGCGAATGTTAAAGATTTCCAAACCTAGAAAAGTCTTGGAAATTAGTCAAATCTTGAAATATCATGGACATTTTTATTGTAATTGTATTTATTTACATTTCTGAGCACAATCGCTCATTATTAAATGATTTGAGAAATCCTTATCCATTAATTACGAATGACTGGAAAAATAATTGAAGTTCATTGATTGAATACTTATTATTATACTTAGTACTTTGTCTCGTTTTTTTTGATCATGCATTATTATTTATTAATTTGAAGATTAATAAAAAGAGATTAATAAAAAAATTACAATTCGGTATATGTCAACACTTATCAGAACACAACATGTAAATCTATATGTGTGCGTGTTTCATGTATATAATATTTCTGAATGAATGTAGGAGGGAAAGCATGTGTCTCCAGCTCATGTATTTGTGTGTTGCAGGTTTGGTTCTGAATGAATGTAGGAGGGAAAGCATGTGTCTCCAGCTCATGTATTTGTGTGTTTGCAGGTTTGGTTCTGAATGAATGTAGGAGGGAAAGCATGTGTCTCCAGCTCATGTATCTGTGTGTTGCAGGTGTGGTTCTGAATGAATGTAGGAGGGAAAGCATGTGTCTCCAGCTCATGTATTTGTGTGTTTGCAGGTTTGGTTCTGAATGAATGTAGGAGGGAAAGCATGTGTCTCATGTATTTGTGTGTTGCAGGTTTGGTTCTGAATGAATGTAGGAGGGAAAGCATGTGTCTCATGTATTTGTGTGTTTGCAGGTTTGGTTCTGAATGAATGTAGGAGGGAAAGCATGTGTCTCCAGCTCATGTATTTGTGTGTTGCAGGTTTGGTTCTGAATGAATGTTGGAGGGAAAGCATGTGTCTCATGTATTTGTGTGTTACAGGTTTGGTTCTGAATGAATGTAGGAGGGAAAGCATGTGTCTCCAGCTCATGTATTTGTGTGTTGCAGGTTTGGTTCTGAATGAATGTAGGAGGGAAAGCATGTGTCTCCAGCTCATGTATTTGTGTGTTGCAGGTTTGGTTCTGAATGAATGTAGGAGGGAAAGCATGTGTCTCATGTATTTGTGTGTTACAGGTTTGGTTCTGAATGAATGTAGGAGGGAAAGCATGTGTCTCCAGCTCATGTATTTGTGTGTTGCAGGTTTGGTTCTGAATGAATGTAGGAGGGAAAGCATGTGTCTCCAGCTCATGTATTTGTGTGTTGCAGGTTTGGTTCTGAATGAATGTAGGAGGGAAAGCATGTGTCTCATGTATTGTGTGTTGCAGGTTTGGTTCTGAATGAATGTTGGAGGGAAAGCATGTGTCTCATGTATTTGTGTGTTGCAGGTTTGGTTCTGAATGAATGTAGGAGGGAAAGCATGTGTCTCCAGCTCATGTATTTGTGTGTTGCAGGTTTGGTTCTGAATGAATGTAGGAGGGAAAGCATGTGTCTCATGTATTTGTGTGTTGCAGGTTTGGTTCTGAATGAATGTAGGAGGGAAAGCATGTGTCTCATGTATTTGTGTGTTGCAGGTTTGGTTCTGAATGAATGTTGGAGGGAAAGCATGTGTCTCATGTATTTGTGTGTTGCAGGTTTGGTTCTGAATGAATGTAGGAGGGAAAGCATGTGTCTCATGTATTTGTGTGTTGCAGGTTTGGTTCTGAATGAATGTAGGAGGGAAAGCATGTGTCTCCAGCTCATGTATCTGTGTGTTGCAGGTTTGGTTCTGAATGAATGTAGGAGGGAAAGCATGTGTCTCCAGCTCATGTATTTGTGTGTTTGCAGGTGTGGTTCTGAATGAATGTAGGAGGGAAAGCATGTGTCTCCAGCTCATGTATCTGTGTGTTGCAGGTTTGGTTCTGAATGAATGTAGGAGGGAAAGCATGTGTCTCCAGCTCATGTATTTGTGTGTTTGCAGGTGTGGTTCTGAATGAATGTAGGAGGGAAAGCATGTGTCTCCAGCTCATGTATCTGTGTGTTGCAGGTTTGGTTCTGAATGAATGTAGGAGGGAAAGCATGTGTCTCCAGCTCATGTATTTGTGTGTTTGCAGGTTTGGTTCTGAATGAATGTAGGAGGGAAAGCATGTGTCTCATGTATCTGTGTGTTGCAGGTGTGGTTCTGAATGAATGTAGGAGGGAAAGCATGTGTCTCCAGCTCATGTATCTGTGTGTTGCAGGTGTGGTTCTGAATGAATGTAGGAGGGAAAGCATGTGTCTCCAGCTCATGTATTTGTGTGTTGCAGGTTTGGTTCTGAATGAATGTAGGAGGGAAAGCATGTGTCTCCAGCTCATGTATTTGTGTGTTTGCAGGTTTGGTTCTGAATGAATGTAGGAGGGAAAGCATGTGTCTCATGTATCTGTGTGTTGCAGGTTTGGTTCTGAATGAATGTAGGAGGGAAAGCATGTGTCTCATGTATTTGTGTGTTTGCAGGTTTGGTTCTGAATGAATGTAGGAGGGAAAGCATGTGTCTCATGTATCTGTGTGTTGCAGGTTTGGTTCTGAATGAATGTAGGAGGGAAAGCATGTGTCTCCAGCTCATGTATTTGTGTGTTGCAGGTTTGGTTCTGAATGAATGTAGGAGGGAAAGCATGTGTCTCCAGCTCATGTATTTGTGTGTTGCAGGTTTGGTTCTGAATGAATGTAGGAGGGAAAGCATGTGTCTCATGTATCTGTGTGTTGCAGGTTTGGTTCTGAATGAATGTAGGAGGGAAAGCATGTGTCTCATGTATTTGTGTGTTGCAGGTTTGGTTCTGAATGAATGTTGGAGGGAAAGCATGTGTCTCATGTATTTGTGTGTTGCAGGTTTGGTTCTGAATGAATGTAGGAGGGAAAGCATGTGTCTCCAGCTCATGTATTTGTGTGTTGCAGGTTTGGTTCTGAATGAATGTAGGAGGGAAAGCATGTGTCTCATGTATTTGTGTGTTACAGGTTTGGTTCTGAATGAATGTAGGAGGGAAAGCATGTGTCTCCAGCTCATGTATTTGTGTGTTGCAGGTTTGGTTCTGAATGAATGTAGGAGGGAAAGCATGTGTCTCCAGCTCATGTATTTGTGTGTTGCAGGTTTGGTTCTGAATGAATGTAGGAGGGAAAGCATGTGTCTCATGTATTTGTGTGTTTTCAGGTTTGGTTCTGAATGAATGTAGGAGGGAAAGCATTGTGTCTCATGTATTTGTGTGTTGCAGGTTTGGTTCTGAATGAATGTAGGAGGGAAAGCATGTGTCTCCCAGCTCATGTATTTGTGTGTTGCAGGTTTGGTCTGAATGAATGTAGGAGGGAAAGCATGTGTCTCCAGCTCATGTATTTGTGTGTTTGCAGGTTTTGGTTCTGAATGAATGTAGGAGGGAAAGCATGTGTCTCATGTATTTGTGTGTTTCAGGTTTGGTTCTGAATGAATGTAGGAGGGAAAGCATGTGTCTCATGTATTTGTGTGTTGCAGGTTTGGTTCTGAATGAATGTAGGAGGGAAAGCATGTGTCTCCAGCTCATGTATTTGTGTGTTGCAGGTTTGGTTCTGAATGAATGTAGGAGGGAAAGCATGTGTCTCATGTATTTGTGTGTTACAGGTTTGGTTCTGAATGAATGTAGGAGGGAAAAAGCATGTGTCTCCAGCTCATGTATTTGTGTGTTTGCAGGTTTGGTTCTGAATGAATGTAGGAGGGAAAGCATGTGTCTCATGTATTTGTGTGTTGCAGGTTTGGTTCTGAATGAATGTAGGAGGGAAAGCATGTGTCTCATGTATTTGTGTGTTGCAGGTGTGGTTCTGAATGAATGTAGGAGGGAAAGCATGTGTCTCCAGCTCATGTATTTGTGTGTTGCAGGTTTGGTTCTGAATGAATGTAGGAGGGAAAGCATGTGTCTCATGTATTTGTGTGTTGCAGGTTTGGTTCTGAATGAATGTAGGAGGGAAAGCATGTGTCTCATGTATTTGTGTGTTGCAGGTTTGATTCTGAATGAATGTAGGAGGGAAAGCATGTGTCTCCAGCTCATGTATCTGTGTGTTGCAGGTGTGGTTCTGAATGAATGTAGGAGGGAAAGCATGTGTCTCATGTATTTGTGTGTTGCAGGTTTGGTTCTGAATGAATGTAGGAGGGAAAGCATGTGTCTCCAGCTCATGTATCTGTGTGTTGCAGGTGTGGTTCTGAATGAATGTAGGAGGGAAAGCATGTGTCTCATGTATTTGTGTGTTGCAGGTTTGGTTCTGAATGAATGTAGGAGGGAAAGCATGTGTCTCATGTATTTGTGTGTTTGCAGGTTTGGTTCTGAATGAATGTAGGAGGGAAAGCATGTGTCTCCAGCTCATGTATTTGTGTGTTGCAGGTTTGGTTCTGAATGAATGTAGGAGGGAAAGCATGTGTCTCATGTATTTGTGTGTTGCAGGTTTGGTTCTGAATGAATGTAGGAGGGAAAGCATGTGTCTCATGTATTTGTGTGTTGCAGGTTTGGTTCTGAATGAATGTAGGAGGGAAAGCATGTGTCTCATGTATCTGTGTGTTGCAGGTTTGATTCTGAATGAATGTAGGAGGGAAAGCATGTGTCTCCAGCTCATGTATTTGTGTGTTGCAGGTGTGGTTCTGAATGAATGTAGGAGGGAAAGCATGTGTCTCCAGCTCATGTATTTGTGTGTTGCAGGTTTGGTTCTGAATGAATGTAGGAGGGAAAGCATGTGTCTCATGTATTTGTGTGTTGCAGGTTTGGTTCTGAATGAATGTAGGAGGGAAAGCATGTGTCTCCAGCTCATGTATTTGTGTGTTGCAGGTTTGGTTCTGAATGAATGTAGGAGGGAAAGCATGTGTCTCATGTATTTGTGTGTTGCAGGTTTGGTTCTGAATGAATGTAGGAGGGAAAGCATGTGTCTCATGTATCTGTGTGTTGCAGGTTTGGTTCTGAATGAATGTAGGAGGGAAAGCATGTGTCTCATGTATTTGTGTGTTGCAGGTTTGGTTCTGAATGAATGTAGGAGGGAAAGCATGTGTCTCCAGCTCATGTATTTGTGTGTTGCAGGTTTGGTTCTGAATGAATGTAGGAGGGAAAGCATGTGTCTCCAGCTCATGTATTTGTGTGTTGCAGGTTTGGTTCTGAATGAATGTAGGAGGGAAAGCATGTGTCGCATGTATTTGTGTGTTTGCAGGTTTGGTTCTGAATGAATGTAGGAGGGAAAGCATGTGTCTCATGTATTTGTGTGTTGCAGGTGTGGTTCTGAATGAATGTAGGAGGGAAAGCATGTGTCTCCAGCTCATGTATTTGTGTGTTGCAGGTTTGGTTCTGAATGAATGTAGGAGGGAAAGCATGTGTCTCATGTATTTGTGTGTTGCAGGTTTGGTTCTGAATGAATGTAGGAGGGAAAGCATGTGTCTCATGTATTTGTGTGTTTGCAGGTTTGGTTCTGAATGAATGTAGGAGGGAAAGCATGTGTCTCATGTATTTGTGTGTTGCAGGTTTGGTTCTGAATGAATGTAGGAGGGAAAGCATGTGTCTCCAGCTCATGTATTTGTGTGTTGCAGGTTTGGTTCTGAATGAATGTAGGAGGGAAAGCATGTGTCTCCAGCTCATGTATTTGTGTGTTACAGGTTTGGTTCTGAATGAATGTAGGAGGGAAAGCATGTGTCTCATGTATTTGTGTGTTACAGGTTTGGTTCTGAATGAATGTAGGAGGGAAAGCATGTGTCTCATGTATCTGTGTGTTGCAGGTTTGATTCTGAATGAATGTAGGAGGGAAAGCATGTGTCTCCAGCTCATGTATTTGTGTGTTGCAGGTTTGGTTCTGAATGAATGTAGGAGGGAAAGCATGTGTCGCATGTATTTGTGTGTTTGCAGGTTTGGTTCTGAATGAATGTAGGAGGGAAAGCATGTGTCTCATGTATCTGTGTGTTGCAGGTTTGGTTCTGAATGAATGTAGGAGGGAAAGCATGTGTCTCCAGCTCATGTATTTGTGTGTTGCAGGTTTGGTTCTGAATGAATGTAGGAGGGAAAGCATGTGTCTCCAGCTCATGTATTTGTGTGTTGCAGGTTTGGTTCTGTATCGGCCGATGGTTTGTACTCGTCTCCCATCCTCAGTAAAAGCAGTCGCTTCAATGCAATGCTTGCTGCTCTGACGCCCACCCGCCTGGGTCTCACCGTACACGCCATGGCTGCCATGAAGGTGTCTGCCCACCTCCACTCACATTTAACACCACAGTAATCAGTGTATTTACTCTATGATTATCATCACAAACGTGCATCTCTGCATGACCCAGTAAAGTCCAGCGATGCTTCAGCTTCACCACAAGAGGGAGACATGCAGTTATTTCTCAAGCATAATATTGTGTTATTTTAGTATTATTTATATACTATTATAGTCATATTTTAATTATGGTTTACTTGTATATTTTCAGTATTCATTTTAATTTCACTTTAAGTATTAGTGACTTTATTATGTGCCTTTGTCATGTTTATTTTCTTTATATATATTTCAATTGAACTATTTCACCTCAGTTAGTTGCAACATGATTTATAACTTTGAGTTTAGGTTTTATATATATATATATATATATATATTTACATTAGTATTCTCATGTATGAGAAATGAGTTCAGACATAGTTATGTCATTAAATGCATGCTGAAGATAAAGGATAGTTCAGGTAAAATGAAAATAATAATGTAATTCTCTCACATATAGTTTTGACTTTCATGTGAAAAACACAAAAATTCAGCTTTTTCCATACAGTGAATGTGGAAGGGGACTGGAGTCACTTCAAATCAAGTCAAAATGTATTTATAACTTCACAATACACATAGTTTAAAGCAGCTTTACGGAAAATCCTGATATTAATATTTACAGTATCTTAATATCGGCATGCCTTATAGTTGCATTAGCAGATTAGAGCTGGACGATAATATAGTTTACATTTTGTGACAAAACAAGCAATCAAGCAGTTGAGATTTGTTATATAGTGTATATTGCCCAATGGAGTTGCACTGTATGCGGATAAAGTTGAACATAATTTATATAAAGAGCTGGGTGATAATATAGTTATAAGAGCTGCTTGGCCATTCTGCTAAATATCTTATTTTGTATATCACAGATGAAAATAACCACTTGAAGATGAGTAAATGATCATTTTAGGGTGAACTGCATCTTTATTTATGAATTATGTCCAGCACTAGTGTTTAAACTGTCTTATTAACGTTCATCTTTACACACTGTGTTTTCTCTACAGTTGGGGCTCGTCATTGCAGTACGCTACAGTCACAGGTATGATGTTAAACAAATCTGTGTTTGTGAATGTCGTGCAAGTTCATGTGAAATTCAGATACCATGCATCGGTGGTAACAGATCAAAAGAATTCCCTGTAATTATTTATCAGAATTATACGATCGCGCTCCTTCAAACGCATCAAAACTGCAGCGACGAGTTTCAAAAGCGATTTATGTGGTGGCAGGGGAGAGAAAAATAAACAAGTTCTAGAAATGAGTGAAAACAAAATGAGAGCGGCGTGACGTGTGGAGTTTCTCCTCACCGCAGAGCACATCCAGTTCAGAAGGATAGTCTCGTCCGCGCCTCCGCTGCTGCTGCTCGTCTTCCTCACATGTGGCTTTACATGTGTGTGCGTCTGCGTGGGCGATGCTGGGTGTCTCTGAACATGGCATCCCCAGGCTGAAAAAAATACAGAAAGAGAGGAAATGTTTGCTTTCTATAGTTGCAGGTTTTCCATTTGCAAAACAGCTCTGCGCACCCACTCACACAGACACACACACACACACACACATATCAGAGGAGGAACAAAGAGCCACCACTCTGGTGCTAAAGCACGTATGAGCGCTCAGGTGTGAGAGAAAAACCGCACTCGCAGTTATCAGGCTCCACGCTCTCAGCCCACCACACCTCTTATTACGACACGCACCACAAAACCATTGCACTTCAGACTTTCTGAGCGAGAGGCTTTAAGATTAAAACAACAGCGTGCCATCTGATCAAACATTCGGTGGTCATGGAGCGCGCATGTGGCTCGCAGATTTGCTCTCATCATGCAGCAGGTTGTCCGGTCGGTCATTGGTTAGTTTTAATGGTGGGAAGGTTAGTTGTTAGGATAAGACTTGAGAAACAGACAGCTGCTGAGATTGATACTCAAGCCGGACACTTCTTTAAAAGAGCATGAAATAGACATGTTGATTGTGAAATATTCATTGTGCTCGTCAGTTTTTGATGATCACTTTACCACGGCGTCTGTAAAATGACTTTTATTTTTGACTGACATCACGGAGTTCATGCAGCCATTTGTTCATACACGGCACTATATGAATTTATATACTATTATAGGATGTAAAAATATTTTGAATTAGCTTTTATTTTATAATTTCAGTTTACATTTAAGGTTTTAGTAATTTTGCTATGTAATTGTATTGTCATTTTTATTATTATTAATTTAAACACACACACATTATATTTCAGTTTTAGTTATGTTATTATTTTATATTTATATAAGGCTTTAATTAATGTTTAATTTAATTTATTTTTGTTTGTTTTTTGGTTAGTTTTAGTTCAGTTATAGTCAGTTTTGTACTTCAGCTTAAATTTATTAATTTCAGTTGCATGTTAAGGTTGCTAATTTTGCTAGTTTTTCATCTAATATTTATATTTGAATTTGTTTTAGCTTCATTTTAATTATTGAAAATGATTACTAATAGTTTTAATTAACAATGACTGTACTGTCCGGCAGCAGAAAGTTTAATTTGGTTCATGCAATCCTTCTCAAATCTCAATGATGAGTTAATGCCAGAAAGTCTTAATATCATTTTAATTTGAATAACAAATAACTAAATATTTGAAAGATTCTTATACAGGATGTCAAGTAGGAAGTATATGGGAGATAAAATGAGTTGTGAATGGCTTATTATGTAGACATTAACAGCGTATCATATCAGTTTTGAAATGAAATCACGAGAGACAGCGCTGTCATCCGTTTAGCGTTATGAAGGACAGTTGTTCAGATGACAGACGACTCTCATCAGTCTTCAGGAAATGTAGGTGTACGCTTGCACCATGTGGTTCCATATGTCTTCCGCTGTCTTCTATGTTCCACTATATCAGTATAGTTCGTAGATCTGTGTTCCGGTGAAAAGAGGTTTACTTGTTGATTAAATATCGTTACATGCCAAAAGTACTCTCAGATAAAAGCAGTCCTTTCTCACGAAGGCTGTCATGTTGAGATCACATGATCAGCAATAACAACCCGAAGCTGTGCATCTGTTTGTTCATGTTAACTAACAGAAGTCTTCTTTCTATGCCATTGCTGTAGTTTTTATTCATATTTTTTTATAATTTAGATTATATTTTTTATTATTATATATAGCTTTATTTTGGTCATTTTTATTAGTTTTCATTTTATATATATTATTATTTAATAAAAAAAATTGTAATTTTAGATATTTGTATTCTTTTTTGGGGGGGGGGGGTGTATTATTTGATAACTTTATTTTTTATTACAGTTTCAGTTTACTTTTGGATATTCGGTTGCAAAATAAATAATAATAGGTGACAAACTCTGCAACATCGACACTTCTTGAACTGAACTGAATCAACATTGAGCTAAATAACAGCAATATTGTCTTCTGTACAGCTGCTTATTTTCCAATAATTAATAATTTGATGAACTTTGCACTATTAGTGAACTAAATTGAATCAACAATGAACTAAATTAAACAGAATTGTGACACGATTGTCCTTTTTAAAGTTTCTTCATAGCTGAATTAAAGAATTTGCTACATTAACAGATATTTTCTTGTTTCTTACTGTAAGCCTGCTATATAAATAAATGAGACTTGACTCGACAAATACCGTAAGTCTTTAAATAGGGTGTTTCTACAATAACATCAGTAACCGAATGTACTTGACTAGCACATAAAGCGTCTGTTTAATTTGAAGCGGCCTGTACAAGAGAAGGCACTCGACTTTAGATGAGGCATGTTACAATAGGATTTCTGTGTGGGCTTCTCACTCTTAAAACCACACATACGCACACACACACACACATGCTCCCATCTCGTCTGCTCTGTGGAAGCCACCTGCAGATGTTAGATGTAGAGATACAGTTTGTGGTAGTTCAAGAGTCACAGGTGTACAAAGCTCGACTGCAGTACAGCAGAAAGACACAAACACATACAGACACAAGACCAGACGTCCACCACAGCAAGCCTTCCTCCGCACACTAATGCATGCACTGCGGTTAGAAAGTGGGTTACCTGGAAGGTTACTGTTTCATTTCTCTGTGCGTCGACATCCAGGTGTGTTTGTGGGTCGTCTGACCCTTTGCCGTGACCCCCTTTGTGTGTCTGTTTTGGTTTGTATGTGATTATGTGACAGGGGTTTCTGAGTGTGCAGGGACATTTTGAACTCATTTAAACGTCTAAATAAAGTGCACATGTACTTACCGTCTCTCACAGTCGCAGACAGTTTGGCCCAAAGGATCAGGATGAAGTGAAGATCATCGAGCACCAAACACAGTATCTGAGACTGATGCCACACCTGGCTGCTGCCCTCGCTCTCACCTTCACCACCAGGTAGATACTTCCACTCCATGGCCACATCCCTTTCAGTCTGATCTTTTGTGTGTAAAGACAAGACACTACAGGCAAAGACATTTTTTTCATTTGACTGTATTTTCTGAATTACGGAGTGATACATCATTTACATTTATGCATTTAGCAGACGCTTTTATCCAAAGTGACTTACAGTACATTCATGCTATATTTTTGTCAGTATGTGTTCCCTGGGAATTGAACCCACAGCGCAAAAGGTTGTGGGTTCAATTTATTATGCGGTTGCGTATTTATTATGTTTAAATACGCAAATGAGGCGTAATCTAAATAAATATGCATTAATTTGCTTACAATTCTAGAATAGAAATCTGAATACTGGATAAAATTACGCCTCATTTGCGTATTTAAACATAATATCTCAGAAAACTTGAATTCTTTATTTGCAGATCTTAATGTAATCAATCAACTGGGGAAGTATGGTGATAACTATTAGTATTCCTGCAGTTGTCTTGCCTTAAAGAGATAGTTCAGCCAAAAATGAACATTCGGTCATCATTTACTCACCCTCAAGTATTTCCAAACCTGTGTGAATGTGTTTGTTCTGCTGAACACAGAGGAAGATATTCTGAAGAAAAATTGTAAGCAGGCTGTTTTTTGGGCACCGTTGACTTCCATAGTAGAAGAAAAAATAGGGTGGAAGTCAACGGTGCCCAGAAATGCTCTGTTTCCCACATTCTTCAGAATATCTTCCTCTGTGTTCAGCAGAACAAACACATTCACACAGGTTTGGAATACTTGAGGGTGAGTAAATTATGACAGAATGTTCATTTTTGGGTGAACTATCCATTTAATTTAGCAGATGATTTTGTTCAAAGCACATTGCATATGATAAAAGACGTTTCATTTCAATTTAAAAAGCCCAAATGTTAGCAATGAAGGTGTGTTAAAAATGTTTACCTTTAAAATAAAAACTGCTTATGCTGCAGTCACTTTAAAACAAAATAAAGTTTACATTTATGCATTTGGCAGATGCTTTATCCAAAGCATCCAGTTCATGCTTTCCCTGAGAATCGAACCCGTGACCGTGATGTTAGCATCATGCTGTAGTGCTTGATCTACAGGAATAGTTCAGAATTAAAATGAAATTAAAAGACACTTTGGACTCAATTGAAAGTTATACTATACATTGTTCTGTTATTTTCTGTAAAATGCACTTTTCACAGACTATGAAGAAGCAGTTCCAGTCCTCACCATGCAAATCTTTACATTTATAATGATATGCTTTGTATTATATTACTGGCAGTAAATTGCAAAACAATTAACAGAATGATTTCTGTATCAGTCTCTCTAGATGTTTTGTAAAGTCATGGAAGGTCTATCGTGGATTTCTTCACTTTGCTTTTGGAGCAAATGGGAATATGAATTTTGATTTGTCGTCTACTCTGCTGTCACTACTATAGAAGTTTATCAACTATGGTGACTTGCTCTTCTAAGAACCCCAGAAATGTGAAAAGTGTCCATTGTGTTTTAAATGATAAATAGCACATACAAAATCTTAAAAGTAACCCGCAAGTCTTAGTTTTGGACGAGAAACAATATTTGCTTATTTTTCTATAAATGTTCTGGGTGTCTACACAGAACATCAAACTATATAAAAACTACCAAGAAAATCCTCTTTTCCATCATACGTGCCCTTTAATGACATGATAGTGGCAGCACAAAGAGCAGTTTTACTGGCCTCCACTGGAGGTCTCTGTGTTTGTGCGATTCAGGTCACGGTCTCATTCTGAGAAATACCACAGGAGGAGAATCAGAGGAAAAGAGGAGCTCAGATGCCTCCTTCTGAGAAACCACTGCAGGTTTCATCGTTATTTATCTCGCATATCTGCGCTTTATTGGAAATAAAAGAGATGCACATTTTATGGGCAAACATTTGAGAACAGAGAGAAATTTAATTACTGACACATAAATATTCTCTTTTGTACAATTACAAAATCATTCATCATAAAGATTTGATTTTTCATATTTAATATATATATTTGAAAATGTATTTGTTTATTTATACATTTATTTTTGCAACATTCCTGTTGCTCAAACACCACAGCGTGTCTCTAGCACCACCGGGATCGTATATATGTATTCAAAGCGATGATGTATTAAGTTAGGGCTTGATGTGTTGGTACTGTATGCACATGTTCCTGTGTTTGCTCTCAGATACGCTGCAGGTTTGATGGATGATGCTTTGTGTCAGGGTCAGGACCTTCAATGCAATCGCGCTCTGCAAGCTCTCATCGCAGGACTCAAAGCCTACAGCACATGGGAGAACGTCGCGTGTCTGCAAGACTGCCGTGAGTGCACTGGTGGCATGGTGAGTACGTGTGTGGCTTTGCACCTAAACACACACATATACACCGATACTAATGTCATGTGGTGCAGAGATGTAACAGTGTCAAATACTAGCATCCTGAACTGTCAAAGAATAACTTGCATTGACGTTTTTGTGGACAGTGTTGGCCAATGTAAGTTGTAGACTTTGACATTCTTCTAATACAACTTTAAATTGGATTTTGCTTATTCTTTTATTATTACACTTGCATTTTTCATATTAATTTAAAGCCTACGTGGAATATCTAGGACCATTACAGGGCAATTTAAAATGATCTAGTGAAGAAAAAAAATGATCAATTTCTCTCATTTATTTAAAACATTAGGTTTTTGCTTTCCTGACTAATAAATGTAAATATCAGTGGCGTAATCTTATTAATAGCCTCTGTTTTTTTTTTTTTTTTGGGGGGGGGGGGGGGTAGCTCACAATGCTTGTGGTGTGAAAAGCATGTATATGTTTAAAATGCGTGAAACCACTGGGCTGATATATATAATTCATAGTGCACGAATTTGTTTTCACACATCTGACATTAAATATTTTTGATCTCATGCAACACAAAATACTAAGTAAGAAAATAGCACTTGTGTTAACCGTATAATAAATAAGGCTCTAATGTATTGTCACACAAACAGACACTAAAAACTGTAAACAAATGGTGGCATCATTATTATTTCTTCAGCATGTTTATTTCCATCCATTTCATTAGCAAAAAAATGCCCCCAAAATTCATTTTATGGGAAAGAAGCCTCTGTATTAGTACTTATTTAATGTATGATGTAGATATATATTCAAGTAATATGACATGAGCAAGAGTGCTGTTTTCCTGAATATTAAAATGACTGCAAATGTGATTTTATACAGCCATTTAATAAACAAGGTGTTAATATTAAATTACATTTTAGATGTAATATTGTCTATTTTTCCTCTACTTCACCAATTAAACTGCTTCAAAACAAACTCAGAAAATCAATTTAAGTGAGCACATATTGGATAAATGAATTGGTCACAGCAAAACAAGTCATTGCTATTTGGTTTTATGCTAACTGTGTGAGTGTGTCAGCACATTGAAAGTGGTCAGACTTTAAGTGGGCGATCATTTTTAAAGGAATAGCAACTCAATAAACTTGTACTCCAGGCCATCCAGGATGTGAATGAGTTTGATGGTTCATCAGAACAGAATTGGAGAAATGTACAGTAGCTTTACATCACTTGCTCACCAGCAGATGCTCTGCAGTGAATGGGTGCCGTCAGAGTGAGAGTCCAAACAGCTGATAAAAACATCACAATAATCCACACCACTCCAGTCCATCAATTAATGTCTTGTGAAAAGCTGCATGTTTGTAAGATACAAATCCATCATTAAGACATATTTTGAACTTAAAACAAATATGGATTGAGTTCTCGATCCATAATATTGCTTTCTCCAATGAAAAAGTAAACTACTCTGAATCAGTTGAAATCATACACAAATCAAGCACCTTTTACATACAAAAACAGTCCAAAAACAAATATGCTGGTGGATTCTGATGTGGGAGGACAACAGGATATGGACTTTTCACTGGAGGAAGTGTTATTATGAATTATGGACTCAAAAGTTACAGTTTAAAGTCAAAACGGACTTAAATGGTGGATTTATTTTGAAGTTAATTGATGGACTGGAGTGGTGTGGATTATTGTGATGTTTTTATCAGCTGTTTGGACTCTCATTCTGACGGCACCCATTCACTGCAGTGCATTCATTGATGTGCAACTGGTGTAATGCTAAGTTTATCAAAATCTGATGATGAAACAAACGCATCTACATATTGGATTTCCTGAGGGTGAGTGCATTTCCACCCAATGTTCATTTTAGGGTAAACTATTCCATCAAACAATGTCATATACTGCATGTCAAATGTACATTTTGATTTTCTTTATTTCCTTTAGCCACTTTTAAATAGCCACTGTGGTTGATATTCCTCCAGGGCTTATGATGGAAAACCGCATTCCGTCTCTGAAGTGTGACACCGACGTCTTTGTCACATTTGAGGGCGACAACATGGTCATGCTTCAGGTATTCAGAAGTACTACTTTCGATGACACCACACACAACAAATGCACTCATAACACTGGCCAGCAAGAATTGAGGGGAAAAAATGCTTGGTCACAAGGGTCATGTTTATTACCCTGTTTTTCCTTAAGGTTGTTATTTGTTTTCCTACTTATTTTAGAGCTATTCCCTTAATATAGTCCAATATCACATTTAAATGCCCATGTTCAGACAAACAAGACAGTGTAAACAGAAAACACAGAGATATCTACACGATGACCGCCTGGAGGAAAACTAGACAAGTGGCAATTCTTAAAAATATATAAACTGTTTCACAAACTAAATTGAATTAAGTGGATTATGAAGGCATTAGAATAAAGGGGGTTATTTTGATGCGTTTGCACACGATTTAATCACAATAATGTGTCCTTAGCATTGGGCTGGTTATTAGATAACTGCTGAGGTAATTAGGTCAGCTTTGTGATTCATTTTATGCTGGTTCTGATTAGCACCACATCGATTCGACACATAGGATGGCACACATAATGACTCAAACACAACGTCTGCATTCACAGCTTGCTGAAGCCTAAAGACATGTATTTTCTGCTGAAATTAGATTATCCCCTTCAGTACCAAAATAAAGTCTTGCAACTGAATCCATAGAGACGGGCTGATGCTGTTGTCAGTTTAACACTAGAGAAACTAACGACAGTTTTCACAATTGTGGTTGGGGATTTTTGTGTTAATTACAATTTCTTAAACGTTTGCATTTATCCGTGTAGTTGGAATATTATATTTGGAATTGTGAATGATATGAAGTACTACAGTTAGAAACCATCTTTCTAAATTCTGCATCGTTACATTTAATGCATTTAAACTCTTCAAGATTAATGTTGTAACTTTTTTTTCTACCACCTCAGCTTAGTAATTGAGTTTTTGCATTGCTTTAGTTTATATTTGTGTTCATAATACACTACTGTTCAAAAGATTGGGCCCGATTACAATTTTTGTGTTTTTCAAAAATGACACTTCTGCTCACCAAGGCTACATTTATTAGATCAAAAATACTGTAAAATATTGAAATATTATTGTAAATATATCACTTTTCTATTTGAATATTTGGTGAAATGTAATTTATTCCTGTTACCAAAGCTGCATCTTCAGCATCATTACTCCAGTCTTCAGTGTCACATGATATTTCAGAAATCATTCTAATACGTGGAATTGCTGCTCAAAAAACATTTATTATTATACATTTTAAAAACAATTGTGCTGCTCCATTTATTTTAAAGAAAACCAGTTACTTTCTTCCGTATTACTTGATGCATACAAAGATCAAAAGAACAGCATTTATTTAAAATAGAAATCCTTTATAGCATTATAAATGTTTTTACTGTCACTTTTGATCAATTCAATGCATCCCAGATAAATAAAAGCATTTCTTTCAAAACATTTTCTTTCCTTCTGAAAATTCATCATTTACTCATACGCTTCAAAAAAGTAGCGTAAATCTAGTTCATATGACTCATGTGCTATTGAGCAAAACTGAAGTCATTCAGGATTTACAGAATCTTCACCTCTGCACTCAAATCTCATTTATGATTGTGCACACTTAATTTGATGTCAAATGTTATTGTTTCTCACATGTCACATGATATTCTGATGAATATCGCATTTTTGTGTTCCATGGCAAAGAGAAAGTCATATAGGTTTGGAACAACATGAGGGTGAGTAAATGATGAATGTTGATTTGAGCCATTCCTTTCCAAAACAAACCAAGTGTTACGCACAACTGTTGTGTAGGAGAAATTGTGTCTACCATGCTTTGCCAAGTTTCTGATCGAGTTGGCATCACTGATGTGTAAATGTGGGCGTCATTTGTTAAAGAAATAGTTCACCCAAAAATGAAAATTTGCTTAGTTTTCTCACCCTCAGCCCATCCAATATTTAGATGAGTTTGTTTCTTCACTCGAACAGATTTGGAGAAATTTAGCATTCCACCATTTGCTCAGCAATGGATGCTCTACAGTGAATGGGTGCCGTCAGAATGAGTCCAAACAGATGATAAAAACATTCCAATAATCCACACCACTCCAGTCCATTAATTAACGTCTTATGAAGCATAAAACTGCATGTTTGTAAGAAACAAATCCAGCATTAAGGTGTTTTAACTTGAAACCATCAGTTCTGGCCAAAATATAGTCCGTAATTCATAATAACACTTCCTCCATTGAAAAAGCCTATCCCTTGTTGTGGTCTCACGTCACAATACACCAGCATATCCACCCCTTTGGACTTTTTTCACTTGTAAGCGGTGCTTGATCTGTGCATATTTCTCTCCTGATTCAGACTAGATGACCCTTTTACTGGAGAGAGTAATATTGTGTATAGAGGACTCTGGAGTACTCTGTATAGGAGTGGTGTGGATTACTTGTGGATGTTTTTATCAGCTGTTTGGACTCTCATTCTGACGGCACCCATTCACTGCAGAGGATCCATTGCTGTGCAATTGATGTAATGATACATTTCTCCAAATCTGATGAAGAAACAAAACTCAGTTACATCTTAGATGACATGAGGGTAGATTTTCATTTTGGATAAACTCCTGTCCTGCATATCTGGAGTTCTGAATGCTATAGTAGTATTTCATAGTACATCAATCTTTTTTATGTCATAAATCAAATAAACATCTCATGATATTGACTCTTTGAATCATAGAGAACCTATAACTAAATTATCTTTAAAATCTATCCTTCTTTTGAGTATTACTTGTGAGGCTGCAGTTTTGCTGTTTCAAAGCATACTTCAACAAGTTTTTGGCTGTATTTGTGAGGGCTCTTATTTGATTAAGTGCTTTAGGCTAATGATTAACCAATGCTGAAGGTCATATTGAGGCATGTGAAAATAGAGGGTGCTGGGATTGTGGGACCAAAGATTAAACTCAAGTCACAAGAACCACGAGAGGCTCTGCCAGCCACTTTATTTCTCGCTCTCAGATTGTGGGGACTTTTTTGTAGGACATCAGTCTAATGAAGTTATTAAGAGATTTGAGCATCACCTGTCATGAGGGAAATTATCGTTTAGCTCCAAATTTCCAACACATGACCAGCACACAGTTACGTTTTGGCTGTGCCCTGAAAGAGTGTGTCCAATTTGGTTACTTTAAAAAGATTGTTTTATAGTATGCAGTTGTACAGGCAGGAGTAGAGAAGGCTATTTTAGGTTTTGACATTTGTAGGGCAAAAACATACACAATGATTATGACACAATGAGTCATTGACTCTTACAAAGAGTAAACAGACTTTGTCATTGTACTGCTGAGCAAAAACACATTTCGTTGGTTTCCCACATTCTCATAAATGTAACAATAAATATCAATATACAAATGTCAATCTAGATTAAACGTTTAAAAGATACATAAAACAGTACAGTAAAAAATCAACAGACACAGTTTGAAGTGTAATTACAAATATAGTTTATAGATGGTAACCAATCACGGGGTTTCCGAGGGTCCTAGAAAGTCTTAAATTTAGATGTAATTTGTATTTAAGCCAATAAAATATAATTCAATTCCTTAAATGGTACAGAAAAAGTCTTAATTATAATTTCAAGAGGGCTTCAATTTGGAGACAGAATCGCCGAATGGGCTTAATTGATGATTAAACTTCGAAAGGCTATGTTTTCATTGAATGAGCGCTGCACGTTTCAAAGTCAAAACTCGGTTTGGGTGTTTTTATATCTCTGAAGGGAACGACGGTTCTTCAGAAAAGTATAAATGGCATTTTCATTTCATCTTACCTGTAATGCCTGATACAGAAGCATTTATGATCTGAGTGCTGCTTTGTGTACAGCTTTTACCAAAGAAATACCTATATTTCTGCTGCTCCAAAAGCGCCACCTGCTGGCAGAGAATGAATTTGGATTTTCAATCAGCACATCTGCTGTTTTAGTTCAGACCAATGTAAAAATCAACACATATATTTAAGCAGGAAGCACACAGTTGTAAACATGAACTGGTGGATCGTTTAGAAGCTAATGTCTTGTAGAAATCTATACAATTGAGATCGCAAGATACATTTATCTTTTAAATGGGTGGTTGATTGCGATTTCACTTTTTTAACGTTAGTTAGTGTGTAATGTTGCTGTTTGAGCATAAACAATATCTGCAAAGTTATGAAGCTGAAAGTTCAATGCAAACGGAGATTATCGTTTTTTTTTTTATTCTGGCAGTTTAATGCCTACAAAAACGACTCAACAAGTAACTTCCCGGGTCTGATACATGAACCCAGATAAACCCCGCCCTCGGGAACACACAGCAAAGGGGGCGAGGCCATGCTGTGCTGCTTTGGAGAAGAGAAAGAGAAAAACTAGGGGTGCACATCTGTTCATATATTGAATCGCAATTCTGTCTTCTAACGATTCTAATGGATTCACAAGTTTCAAAATCAATGTTCTAAAGCAGCGGTTCTCAATCCTGCTCTGCATCTCTCTCTCTTTCATTTCATCAGCTCAGCTCCAACAATGAACTGTTCCATTTATACACTTATTTTACACAGCTATGAGAAGTGGTATACATGGACGCGCGTGCAGTTGCCATACTGTATTAAAGCATTAATCAGGATAATACCGTATGTTAAAAGCTAACAGCTTATCTAAAGAATGAGATAACAACAAACAAACATACCATTAAGAGCTGTGCTTGCACAGGTTCTGTGCGATCCTCTTCACTGATATTGTCTGCGTCTCAATCGGGCTCAAATTGATAAGCAATATAGATGACGCCATTGTTTACAATACAACTGGAGCACATGCCGCTGAGCTAAGGAGCGGGACGTTTTAGTGAATCACAACACACTAGGGCCAATCTGATGGAGGGACTTAAAAAAAACAAACAAAGCATGAACACATGTTAGACTGCACCCCATAAACACAATCAAGTCTAGAAAAAAAAGTCAAACACCCCTTTAAACAATTTTTATAATTGGTTATTTGATCCCATTTCTTAAAAAAAAACGGTTTTATCATTTTTATAAAACTTAGTTTTTTGTGAAAACCTATCTGAACTGTAGATTCAGTTTTTTACAGCCATTTTATGGTTTAAATGTGTTACTTTGCCTTACCCCTCTTATACAGTATTATTTTTATTTATGCAGATTTTAAAAAAGCCTTATTTTATTTCAAAACCCTGCAGATAACTTGAATCATGAAGTGTTCAGTAGTTGTACAGCTCTAACAAATTTTCAGCCTATGTAGTTTTTCAGTCTATTTTTTCAGTCTTGTAATATGACAGTAAATTGTTCTGTATTTCCTACCAGAAGGGAGGAGATCAAAGAGGTAGTGTGCAGGGTGAGTGGGATATCTCTGCTCACTACATCTGGACTATTAAATATCCTCAACTGATGGTAACTGTATATTTTGTGCCATTTTAATAACTTGTTTCAGAGTGCTCGTTTTCAGAGCTCCTCTCGTTTACCAGGATGTGATGCAATATGTTAGTACGCTCATTGCACGTCAATAAAGACGTTTTTGAGGCTATCTTAGTTTCTTTAATCTCCTCAGAAAATAAAACACATTGATTTGCATTTCCAATGATAATGGAGGTGTATGTAGTCCAAGAAAAATCCTCTGTAATGTTCAACCTAGGGTTGGGCCGATAGATGATGCTATCGTCCATCACCGATGGCTCATAGACATTGCGATGTTGAGCCGACATCGTGATCCCATCCACCGACCATACCCCCCCTGCAATCCGCCGCATCCCAATAACGTGTTTGGATAGAAAATGACGTGTACTATGGAATCCTGGAAGGGAATAAATACGTATTTCAATACTTTCTCTCGCTGTTATATCATTGAATAATTATTACTGTATTGTATATAATTGCGGGCATCAGGGAGCCGCTATTATGCCTGGCATCGAAACTGCTTTTGACATGCACGATCACTTTTTATTTTCACTTTCGAGATTTGCGATCGCTCGTGAGTTACTCTGTTTATACTATGCAGTACTTACCACACATTTGACAAGATTAGATGTTTGTTAGTGGTGCTGAGGATCTGCAAATCATTCGCCATCGTCCTCAATCATCTCTCCTTACTCTGTTTATGTGGTAAATTACATTTTATGTACTGTAATGTGACGGGCAACCATTAGGAATCGTTATGTCTTTCCAAATATGGATTCACGCTTCAGGCACACCCCCTAACTACCACCCCTCGCCCCCGATTTCATCGCCCATTGCAATGTTTCACTGTTCGTCCGATGCCAATTTTATAGACATCGCCCAAACCTAGTTCAACCCCAAGAATTGAAAACCAGGGACTGTCTCCACAGCCATTTATAAGGACAGGTCCTAAAATTCATCGCCATCTCATTAGTCTTGGTGTAAAGGATGAGGTTATTTTTGGAGCACCAGGCTGATTTTGTACTTGTGCATACTCCTCATTGTCCGTGATCAAGCCGATGACTGTTATATCATCTGCTAATTTTACGATGGTGTTTGTTACATGGGCAGGTAGACAGTCATAAATGAAGAGTGCATCTAGCAGGGGACACAACACATATCTCTGTAGAACACCATTATTCAGGGTAAAACTTGAAGTTTATTTTCCTAGTCTGACTTTCTTGGAGCAAAACTTGTGCGTTTAGCTTGTGGTGTTTATAGTGTGATATTGTGTTGATTGTGTGATCCCTTGAGGAACACTAATGACTAAAGGGAAGTTCTGACCATAAGGATCACATCTTTACACTAAGGACAGGGTGGAGTGGCCTACACAAGCTCATAATGCAGACCAGAGAGTAAGACTCTGCTTTGTGTCCTCGAACAAAGACCCTTCAGGCAAAGTTTCTTCTACAGTCAAGAAAAAAAGATATTGAAAAAAGTATAAAATAATGTGATTGTGCATAAAATAGACATTTACTGTACACTAATAATACATAATTTCCCTTGTCAGCACTTATTATGGAAATAATGTATTTATTTAAAGTACAACAAAAGATTATTAAAACTTAATGATTTAGTAGACATGACATTGCAAAGTGTAATTTTTATAAGTGTGTTAGGAAACACAGTCATGAAAGTGTCTCTCTTTAAGTACAGCTAAGTCTTGTGTTGTTTTGCAGGTGGTGGTACGAGAGCTGCTGACCCAATCCACCAAACTGATGAGGAACAACATGGTGATGGGACTGATTCGAAACTGGACCAGCTCAGTGTCAGACAGCTTTAGAACCAGGTAAGAGGATAGACAGATAGATAGCGTAGTTTGGTGAATACTTTTTGGGGTGCCAAACTCACGGAGGTGCATTAGTCTGTTGGCTTCACTGTGTAAGACCAGCTTCTATTATCAGCCTCTAAAACTACACAGTCCAGAGAAGCTGCACACAAACTGTTGAGCCCTGAGAAACCCGTCTACCCTCGCTTGTGTTTACATGAACAATTAGGTCGCCAATTTAGCAATTCTGCTAAAATTTGATAGGTGTAATTGTTTTCCGGCCTGCTATTCATAACATATCAACCAAAGCTGAGGTCTTTAGTCATTCATCATACTGTAAAAAATGAAAAAAATCAGCTTTTTATTTGTGTAGATGTGATTCTGATAGTGGTTCAGTGATTTTATAAAGTATCTCTTTGTTTGACCGAGTTAATCTATATTTCTTTTGGCTGTTTCCTTGTTTATCTAGCTTTCTTGGCTTCGGCGTGGATAAAGTAGGAGACCTAATGTTCCTGCTGAAAGCGGTGAGCTACAGGAAAGGGTATTGCAGCGCAGCCTGGCAAGTCGACTTTACAATAAGGTTAGTTTGAAATCACTGGAAACAAAAAGAGTTTCCTCTCTGTGTCTTTTACTTCTGCTTATTTTAAGGCAGAGCAAGGGGAGAGATCTTGTCAAGTCTGAATAGCTGTGAAATCGTTTTATCGAACATTTATTGGCGTAAAGTTTAAAATGTTTTAATGTAACCATAGAACAAAACATTTTTTTTTTAAGTAACATTAAAATCCGTTTCCTTGTGATTATAATGTTATTTAAAGGTTACTAAAGACTTTTCATAGGACATTCAAGTAGAAATGACATCATAAGGACGTTCTGAGAATGCTGTTCTAAGAACATTTGGTAACACTTGTATTTCGATAGTCCACTTTAGACATTCTACTAACAGTAAGTAACTTTGCAACTACATGTCATTAGCGTATTAGTAGACTGTCTGCTTAATATCTTCTAACACTTTATTTTGATGGGTCCACAACAATACGGACTATGAGAAACTTTACAAGTATATGTCAACTTATTCTACTAACCACCTAAACCTACCCTGCTGAGAGTTAGTAGACATGTAGTTGCAAATTAATTGAATTAGTGACATGTAGTTTACTTAAATTAGAAGAATGTCTAAAGAGGACTCGAAATAAAGTGTAAACCGAACATATTCTCAGCATTATGAGAATGTTCAAGTACAAACATTATAAGGATGTTCCAAGAATGTTTCTCTCAACATAAATCAAATATTAATAAAGTTGAAAGAAATTCCATAACATTACTTTAAGAACAATACATTTATATAACTTTTAAAACATGAGATGTCAGCCAATGTCTCAAACTATAATCACATTTGCCAATATCCAATGACTACTAAATTGTCTCTAGCAATAATTTAGATCAAACAATTGAATATATGTGTATGCAACCACTATTGTTGTAATTTTGGCCACATCTGAAATAGGACATACAATTGACATTACCTGTGAAGTAAATACGCCAGAAAACTGCACGCTTTCAAGAATGTACATTTAATTCATGAGCAAAGTAAGAACATATAAGGTAGCCAAAGTGTTTAAAACATACGACCATAGTTTACCCTCTGTAATATTATGCTGTATTATTCATTTGCTTATCCCATTTCTCTTTTTGATGATCATTCTATATAGACTAATACAATCCGATTCAGCAATAATTTCTCAAATATGTATTTCAATATGAACTTAATATGACTATATACATAATATATGTATATATACTAAAGATTCATTTTAATGGTATGATATGACTGGATGCTTTCAATTGATTTCCTATTGAACTGTCACCAGAACTGTCATCAAACTATTTAAAGTGCAGTGAATTAAGCTACAAACGCCATCATAATTCACAATGTTTCCATCTAACGTGTATTTTAAGATGCAGCTCGTTGTCCCAAATGGAACACTTCATGTGCACTTGTGGACTTACGGAGTTACAATGGCCGCAGAGTGCTCGTGTCCGTTAAGTCCATAAGACCGTAGAGTGTCCCATTCGTAATTTTTACATTCAGAGGGTTGTTTGCGAGTTCCACCCTTGTGGCTGCTATGTGCCCTCGATCCGAGCCTGCAGTGGGACGAGCTTCGCAGCAGATTTCAACCCCACAGTCAAAGCGGCATGAAAGTGCAGACCTCAGAGGAAGACGGCGAGGTACCATTTGGGTAAAAATATTGGGTATTTTTTATTCGTTAAATGTACGTTTTTGTTTTTTAAAGTAACGACCAGCGGCAGAGAGTGAGCTGATCATAGCCGGTTTTGATCAATTTGACATGATAAATATATCTATAGAAAGCTTTTAAATTAGTACTTAACGAAATAAAACTTATAGAAAACAAAAACTCTTTCATTATAATCAATAATCCGTAGATGCATTTCTTAAAGGCGGGTCTAATGAGGAGATGGCAAGTCGGGATCTGCAACTTCATCCTTGCGACACCAGACTTCGAAAACACTAGTTTATTAATATTAATATAAAATTTCCCCGAACACATTCATGCCGACCCAAGACCAACATCATATCACTTTAAGTTCTCTGACGTGCGCTCTCTGATGCGCCGTGGCCTCTGCTATACACAAACACACATGCTACTAAGAGGTAAACTTTTATTATAGGCCTCAAACATAACTACCAACACCGACAATCATGACCACAAATATCAAGCTGTATATACACATTAGCTGTAGCGCAGCTGCGCTCGACATATGCCGTTGTAGAGGAGATGTTCCTGTTTTTTTGCTGTCATGTGCAAGGATATGTTTGCAGATTCTGCACTGCACATGACCTATTGGCTCATTGTTTGTTGTGGTAATCAAATCATTAATATAGTACATGTGTGGTTTGAGCGTATTTGGGCAAAATAAAATGAGAGAAACTAAATGAGCCCAAGTCGGACCTGAGCCCAATCTGTAAAAAAAATAAAATAAATGGCCCGAGCCCAGCCCGAATGGACTCAGCGTGCCGGGCCCCGACTGGCATGCAGGGCTCTAAGGCTGTGGCATTTAAACAAAGCTCAATTGGTACTAAGGAGCCCAAAGTGTGCCAAGAAAATATCCCCCGCACCATTACACCACCACCAGCAGCCTGAACCATTGAGACAAGGCAGGATGGATCCATGCTTTCATGTTCTTTACACCAAATTCTGACCCGACCATCTGAATGTTGCAGCAGAAATCAAGACTCATCAGACATTTTTGTCCACACAACTGCCGCTCGCTGGATATTTTCTCTTTTTCGGACCATTCTCTGTAAACCCTAGAGATGGTTGTGCGTGAAAATCCCAGTAGATCAGCAGTTTTTGAAATACTCAGACCAGTCCGTCTGGCACCAACAACCATTCCACATTCAAAGTCACACTTAAATCCCCTTTCTTCCCCGTTCTGATGCTCGGTTTGAACTTCAGCAAGTCGTCTTCACCTCATCTAGATACATAAATGCATTGAGTTGCTGCCATGTGATTGGCTGATTAGCAATTTGTGTTACCAAGCAATTGAACAGTTGTACCTAACAAAGTGGGAGGTGAGTGTATGTTATACACAGAAAAAAAAATGCTTTTTCACTCTGCCAAATACACAATAGCTATGTTGGGAGCGGGACATTCTCATTCTAGAGAGCATTTGATTGGACAAAAATTAGAGTGATGCAACACGAGTCATCAGTGTTTTTGTTCCGTTTTCCTGAGACTGTAAATTGTAACATTGTATTCAAGGCTATTTATTCTTTTGAACAGGTAGAGAAAAACAAAGATGAGTTTTTCATGGCCTGGAACGCTTGTTTACATCACGTGACCACTTTGGCTATGGCACACATACACAGAGGTGAGAGAAAGGGGAAGTTTATGTACATTATTTATAGTCCGTGTATTGCATGAATGTCTGCAAATGCTCTTTTGACATCCACGTTCTCACAAAAGACTTGATCATAACAAAGGGGTCCAAAAGATCGCCCTGTAGGATGCCGTATGCACAACAACCTCAAAAAGTATTTTAACACTAAAGCCACTCTTAAAAAGAAACCTCTGAAAGTCAAAAAAAAAAAAAATTAAATCAACAAACCACAAGTGTTTTTTCACTTTTCCAGAAAAGTATCTCACAAAAAGACTAGCTGGTCATTGCAAAAATGGCTTAGAAATGGGAAGTTAGTTCTCAGGATTTGCAGGATGATATTACCTACTGCAGAAAAATAAAACCTCTAACTAAATTTGTAATTACAGAGTAATTACAGATGACAGAGTGGCTACTCCTAATGAGTATTTTTGCTGAATTTCCAGTTAAAATATCCTACAAATCCTAAAAGTTACATTTAAGTTGCCGATTTGAACAACAATTACAGTTTTGTGATTTTACTATATTCATCTATTAAATAATTACAATACAAAATCAATTAATGAAAAAGTATAATTATTGTTATATTTAAAATAATTATAATAATAAAAGACATTATAACGCTTCAAACAAGGTTGCATTTTTTTATATTGTTAATCGTAGAGTCTAAAAGCTATGTTTTTGAAGTAAAATTTTGGGGGGTTTGAAATATTTGTTCAGAAAAAGAAGTCAAAAGACTTTTCTTCTAGTGATGATGTTTCTGCCACTGATCCCCAAATGAATTATTTTACACTTAAACGTGTCCTAAACTGAACAGTGTATTATAGAGCATGTGCGTTTGTGTAATTCATGTGCTCGTGTAGACTATAAACACACCACACATCTTTGATCATTAAAGACACTGTTCAACTTCCCTTTGACTTTCTGATTTACTCTTACACTTAGCAAGCAACAGAAAGGTGCTGTGCATTCTCAGCCTCTGATGTTCTAGAGTATTTCCACATGCTCACTGTGTGCATGGGTTTTTGTGTCAAGATATATTTACCTCCCCTGATAGCAAATTTCCATTCTCTCACCCTCCTCCCACACACTTATATATACACACACACATACACCGAGATCATGCACTAATTTTCTCCGAGATGCTGCTGATAACATTGAGATAAAGGGCTTTTATTCACACCTTGCATGAGTGTTCCAGTTTGGGTTTTCATTTATGATATTAATACTGACTTGACACGCATGATTGTAACACATAGTAGCGGTCACAGATCACAGAATATTTATTACATTGTTCAGTGTCTCACAAATCAGTCATAAAGAGAGAGTCACAGGCACCGTAAGGAGATGCAAAGAGCCAAGTCTGTAAATTCAAGCACTGTTGTCTATTCAAAGAATGGCATAAAATCTGCCATAATATGTGATTTTAATATAACAGTTGTTTTTAAACCAACAAAGCCATTTAAAACGCTCATATCATGAGTAATTAAATTGTCCTACATCTTTTGAGATAAAAGAGCTTGGTGCACTATGAAAATGTTCTGTAATATTCAGAACTCTTGACTTGGTGCAGTTATTGAATGATGAATGAGATGAATAAGTATTTACTCTCAATAATGCGGCTGTAGGAATGAACCCGGCACATGGAATGCTCTCAGAACTGGCGAGGTTCTTTCAAAGTTATGAACAAATGTTCTTCTGGTAACATTAATAGAACATTTGTTAAAAGTTATCTGGTCTTTAATAATATTCTCAAAATGTTAGCACACAAAACAATTATGCATATTTTGTGAAACTTCAGCTGGACGTTTGTCTAACATGTTCCTAGACTCTAAATATGCTGGGTTAAATACAACACAGTGCTGGGTAAATATTGGACAGAACACATGCTGGGTTGTTTTCAATCAACATTTGGGTTAAATGTTTAGGTAGTAACCCAACCACTGGGTAAAAACAACTCAATCGCTGGGTTTGTCCATATTTTACCCAGCACTGAGTTGTATTTAACCCAGCATTCTTTAGAGTGTACTTGTTTCATAATGTAACATTGAAAAGTAACATTCCCAGAATGTTTGCAATAATCAAAAGGTGTGACAAAAAAAGAATTGTCACTTAATTCTAACATTAGAAAAACATTCTTATAACATATGTGTTTGCTGGGAAAGTCCTACCTTTCAGTTAAAGAGATTCATCACATTTTAGTAGTTTGCTTACTCTAGAATGCAAATTCACTCGCTGAATCCAAAATGTGATGATTTGAATGATAAATACGTTTCTGTCGGTCTTCTTTCAAGCTGATATAAATATTGCCCGGGGGTGCAGTAGGCTTTGGTACATCAAAGCACTGCTTCTCGTTTCAAATGTGAAAGGAGTGTTTGTTAAAGACAAAGTATCCCTTTTTATTTTAGGGTCAGGGAGAAGATGAAAAATAATCATAAAACACTTACGGTTTTACTGTTTTTGATGCAAATAACTTGGACCTCAGGGGGAATTTTTTTTGTTATGTAATACCTCTTCTAATTTCACTATTATGCCATTAATTGCTCTTATGTTTCTGCAGTGACCTTGGAGCAGTTTGCTCTCGCCGTACGAGAATGTCATATCAAAGAGGACCATGCCTTGCTCACCAAGGTATGTGTGAAGTGCTGTCTCTCTGCTCTGTCTGCTGCTGCACGACACTCTTTTTGTCTTTTGACTCATCAGCCGGGTTCAATGGAAAGTTCTCAGAAACAACAACAGCCTCGTACCCACTAAAAAAATAAAATAAACTGAGCCTCTCAGCGTCGCAGGGAGATTTCAGAGGATTCCATTCTTGACCACGTGTTTGGAAAAAGCAGACTCCAAAACTGAGAAAGGGGGCTAAATTGGTGTAAAGGGCCAGCATGATAAAGCAAGCTACACTTTTTACATTTTACAAAAAAAGAGTGGTGCTTTCCATGGTCATTACCACAATCATTTCAATCGGGGTTCTGGGTTTTTGCTTACAGACCCAAGTCTTTTTGGGTAGACTTGTTTGACTTGGGACAGCAAGCAACCACCCAGAATATTTTCAACCATTTAGAATAGTCTAGAAGCCACCTAGAACACCTTAGCAACCAAATAACAATACCTGTGCAACTGGGGCGTCATGCACTCATTATTTTTTAAGGGGGTACGAGTAAAGGGGTGGTATG
>QVTF01023610.1:0-22500 GCA_003573665.1 Oxygymnocypris stewartii
AGCCAGGCAACGTTTTAAAAATGATTCAGTAAATGGTCATTGAGTCCTCTGAGCATCAGCGTTTCCCTTTGTGAGCAGGTCATTTCCCAATGCGTGCAACCCATTATTGATCACATTGATTTTTACAGAACAATACATTACAGAGAGCATGGAGCTCCACATCATGGACAGGCATTATTCACAGTACTAAACCACAAGAGCCAGACAGACTTAATTTCAATGCCTCGTGGCTAACATGAGCTTGACCAAGCATCTACTTTCCACAATGCATCTCAACCCTGTCATCGTAGCATCCACGTTTGCATGGAGACTCCGCAGCTCTGCAAGTGAATAATAGCCTAGCGTGCAAACATCTGCTACCACAGACGCCATATGAAGCTCCTGAGGACCAGAGGAACGGACGCTAGCGCACATCATATGGTGAAACAGGAGATTCTGGCTTGGTTCTCGAGTCCCTTTGTGATTTTGGCAGACTTTGGGATTTTCAGCTGCGCCATACTTTACCTGAGAGAAAGCGAAAGGACTGGCCGCAGCAGGGATATTGGCCCAGCTCATTTATTAAACGAGGGGCAGCTGGGAAAAACAGGTGAGGAAACGAGCAAGTGTGGATTGCCACGGTTCCATTCTTCCCAGAACAGATTTGCCAGTCATACTATTGCCAGGATATTCTAAGCCCAGAAACAAAGAACAAGAGCAAACAGACGCATTCTAGTTCCTCTGCGCATTAACATGGTCTCACTGGGCAGCCTGAGAGTGTAATTGAAAAGCTTGAAGTATAGTACCTACATGCTCTCTTGCTCGCTCTCAAGTCACTTTATTAGATTGCTTAATCTCCATAACTCAACATACGAGTAGTGCCTGTGGACGTCTGCGCAAAACATCACAGACTTACCCTGCATTCACACTACCAGCGACTTTGTCGCTACATGTCGCCAGAGGCTGGTGATGAGGTCGCTAGTGGTCAGATTCGGACTTTCATAATCGGTGTCGAAATATCAAGTCGTTTAGCAACAAGCAAACATCAAACTCCACTGGAATCAATTGTTGAGTTGTACTTCACTTGAATTGCACAATTTGAAAGTGAATGAACATATGAACAAACAGAAGCTTAAATATTGATGTTTTCATAATACAAAGTGATTGTGTTACTTCAAAAAACCCTTATGAAGCTTATGACTCCACTGACTTACTATTTGGGAAAAAACAGCTAAAACGCCTTTCAGACAGGCTATTGTGTGTTTTGTAGTATCTGAATGCAAGCAAGTTTGGAATGACATGAGGGGGTGAGTATGACCATTTTCATTTTTTGGATGAAAAATCCCTTTCAAATGCTGTGGCTCTTAAGATTTTGTAACAAAGCTGGAGGACTTAATTAGCACAGAGCCCATTTCACCCCAACGATTAACAGTCTTATGAGTGTAGCAGACTCTCTAAAGCATCTACAACAGACCCAATTAATGCTTCACACAGACCTTGAGCTCTGATTCCAAAACTCTCGTTCTCGTCTGGACTACAACTCCCAGAGGGCCGTTCAGAGATCCGTAAGGCCTGCAGGACGGGATTACCACATTACAGAGATCTAAGAAGGGCTTTGTGCACAAAATAGTCATGCGCTGGCCAGTCAGGGGGGCTGAGGGGAAGAACAATAAAACACAGAATAACGATCTGCTAAATAAGAAAGCAGGGACATCAGGAATATTGTGAAATATGTGTGCATAATCACAGCTGTGGTAGTGAGAAGAACAGGGTGAACAATTACACAGCATCTTCATCCGGAGAGCCATCCGATTATGGAGGCATTTGTGATATGATAATACCACAGTGTTCCACCTACAAAAAGATTCTGGGTCAATCCTCACCTCCCATTAAAATCAATCACATTACACACGCATTCTCTCACAATGAGGGTAAAAAATATAAAATAAAATCCCAAAACAATGTTTTGAACAGAGTACTACTCTTACTTTATATAACGCAAGTATTCTGTATGTGGGAAGTGTTCATGACCTGCAAAATTTGCCCAAATTTGAAGACTGCATCCCAAAATGCAATGGGTTTGACTTTACCTTCCGCTTTCAATCAGCACAATAAATGAAATGTAACCGGTTTGTGTTCTTTCTTGCCACATAATTTGATCACGCTGCCAAAAGCAAATCATTTTTCACAAAACTGCATTAAAATTTGTTTTCTTGTACAAAATTAGACCGCATTTGCTATATAATGAAGTCACGTGACAATGTAATATATTATAATTTAAGTCATTGTATATTAATGTTTCACATGCAATTTTCATACGAAGCAGATATATAGTATGCACTTGTGCGCAATATGCTGATATTCCAGTCCAAACTCAGACATGTTCAAGCAGATGTGTGATTTTAAAAGAGTGATTTTTGCACACTGGTGGATTTCTAGAGGCTTGTCTCTTTTCTCTCAACACCCATCTCAAGGTCAGACGGCCCAGTGATCGCAGCTGGGAGCGACACTGAGTGCACGTGTGAATGAGAGCTTATTGTGTGGTAATAATAAGCATATTCAGTGAAGCAGCAAACAGATCCTATTCATGTAAGCAAGCTCTTTTAAAAGGTCACTTCTAAGTAATGGTAATCAGTTCATTATCTTTAAATAAAATGATGAGCATAAACAGTCATATTGTAATCAACTTCTGAATATGTGTGACATTCATCTGTTCTTATTGGCTCAAAGCATGAATTAAACAAGCAGTAACCCAGAATCCGGTGGTGTTTGCCGGGCCAGACAGAAGTCCACAACCCAGCGGGACCCAGCCTGGGTGAGTGAACCAGACTAGATGAGCAAGCTATATGCCATCTAAAGCTTCTTGTAAGCAGGTGTGTGTGCATCTTACAGGGGCAAAACACTCCTCCAAACAAACACAGACGCATGCTGTTTTCAATCAGGTCTGTCACCATGGCTCAAGAGAAACATGATACAAGTCCAGCACAAATAAAAGCCATACAGACCAGAACAACACCGATATAACGACAGCCAACCAATTCAGCAACATACAGATCTCATCCAAATAATAATAATAGTCAAAATTATTCTATTGTAAAAGATGCTTGAAACATCACTCACACAGAAGTCACTTTCTATCCAAGCAGCATTCTGTTGGTCAATGTGGCAAATCTGTGTGAAAAAGTACGTAAAATACACAATTTTTTTGAACTTATGGATGGATGGATTAGGGATGCACCGAAATTAAATTTCTTGGCCGAAGCCAAAGGCCGAACAAAAAGAAACACTGAAGGCCGAATACCGAACACGGTTTTTCAAAAATGTTCTCCCCCATGTAGGCTTATTTTGATTTCTTTTTTCACTATTGCATAAATGAAATAGCCAAAGTCTGCTTTTTACTCTTTTGTCCTGCTTTACAAAAAAAAATAAAAAATTACTTAACACTGACCATGTTTATACATCCCATCAGACATTATACCAACAAAGCACAATTTAACTAATTAATAAGTTAGTAAAATAATATTTTTGGCCTCTTCTTGAATCGGGCTTGTATTTGTTTCTGTACAAATAAATGCAGCCTTGCTGAGCAGAAGAGACTTCTTTTAAAACATTAGAAAATATTACAGATCCCAATTTGAACACTATTGGTGAATGTTATAGTAAATGTATTAATACAGCTGTTGTAGGGTAATTATTTATATAATTATTATTGTCTTTTTATTTTACAGAACAAAAGTAAAATTACAATACTAACATTTATGCATGTTGATGGAGCTTTTATTTTGGCGGAAATATGCAGGAACCAGGAAGACCTCAGTGCTTCTGTTTGTTGACCACAGCATTTCTCAGATATATCTCATTACGAATTTGGGAAGATGTTTGTCACACGTATCACATTGTCACACGCCTTTAAGAAAATTATAAAAATTAGCAAATGATGCGTAAGTGTTTCAGCGCAGAATTTCCTCACGCTTTGAACTTTGAACCCTGGTGCCGCGAGCTCGTGCAGCGCTGTTTGAATATAGCCATTAATGCGTGTTTTAGAAAACATAACATTCTGTAGTTTATTTGCTAATCCATTTCACGATTTCAATCATCACAGTAACCAGCAACAACCACCCCTTCCTCTTCTCATCGGAGACATGATAAGCAGCACTAAGCAGTCTCTCGCTGTCGGTGTTTTGTGCTTGTAATGATTATTGCGTCTCTCTCTCTAGCAGTTTTAAATGCTTCCACACTGCAGATGTGTTTGCTGCATTAGTGCGCGCCTCTATTTGATCGCGTAACGTCATTGTTCGGTACAAATTATTCTGTCTTTTCGCTTATTCGGCCGAACACCGAAATCGTTTTTTTTTCTATTTTCAGCCGAACAATTTCGGTTGCCGAACATTCGGTGCATCCCTAGGATGGATATATGGATGGGATTAAAAAAATAAATAATCAGTACAACTGTTGACCAGAAATGTTTCTTGAGCACCAAATCATCATATTACAATGATTTCTGAGGGATCTTGTGACACTGAAGACTGAAGTAACGATGCTGAAAATGTAGCTTTGCATCACAGCAATAAATTCAGTTTTAATATAAAATGGTTATTTTAAATTGTAATCGTTTTTCACAATATTTCGGTATTTTTTATAAAATCTTGGTGAGCGTAAGACTTATTTCAAAACATTAATCAAAAATGTTTGATTCAAAAGTTTTAACGGTAGTGTAAGTCTATGGGATGCTCTGTTGTACACGAGTTTAAAACCAAAGTCTGACTGCTTAGAAACAACTCTCTTCACCAATCCGCACAATTTTAACCGCCGTTCAAGTCAAACAGCTCAAACAGTGCTGAAGATATACGCTAGCATTTAATGAGCAATAACGCTTGCCTGATATGCTACCACTAATAAGGAACCAAAAGCAATTTCATCAGAGACCCCGGGACCCATTTAAGCTCCTTACGGCTTAAGATACCTAATCACCAGCTGGTCCCTTAGATCCGTTAAACAACTTCTTTATTATCGATTACAAGCTGTCCAATGTCCAGAAGGTCCCGTTAACACCGGGTGCTCCAAACCCTGGGTGATTGTCCCGGCCCTGGTTCTGTTATGCGGTATGAAAGGAGTTACTGAGGGACCGGTGCAAAAGGTCCAAAACCAGAGAGTTATTCATTTAATTGTCCCACAACCCCCAATCCATGAGAGAAAAGCAGGACTATGGGAGGGGGCTGGTGGCTGGAGAGGGCGGCAGGGGGTCAGTCTGATTTCAAAGGCCAGGGTACAAGCTCGTCCTGAAAGCGGTCCAGCATCTGAGCGAGGGGGCTACGCTCCGTGGCCCTTGGACAGTCCGGCAGGGAGCCAAGAGAGTCTAGGGGAGCGTGAAGGAAAAATAGCCCATGTATATGTACCTCAGAAAAGCCCTATTGAAGTTTCCTGAACCTTTGTTGAAATTTGAATAAGAGCAAAAAGGGCTTCAGTCAGCAAAAAGTTCAGAAATACTAAATGCAAAAACCATGAAGTCCTCTAGGTTAATTATTTTACAACTATGATAAGATTAAACACGACCAAAGAGGATACGCCGGGAATTACTAATGCTATGCTCCCTTGATCCCAATTAAAGTTTTGTAACAAAGTAAAAGTAAATTACAAGTACACACACAAATCCTCAGCTTTGCATTAACACATTTTAAAACAATGAATCTCTCTTAAAGGGACAGTTGACCCAAAATGTAAAATCTGACATTATTATTCACTCTGAAGTCATTTAAAACTTTCTTTATCTTTTTCTTATAAAGGATGTTCATTGCCGTTTTCCAGAATACTCCAAAAATCACAAAAAAAGAATGAGAAGTCACACAATAGATTTATATTAGGAACAGACTTAAAGCTCACGATATGATATTTAAAAGCTATCTGTTTGTGAATCTGAATATGCTTACTTGCCATCCATATAGTAGGTGAAAAACATTCATTCTCATTTTTAAGTCGCTTCGGATAAAAGCATCTGCTAAACAAAAAAATGTAAATGAAAAATAGTTGTAAATTGAGTAATATTATGTCAGAATTCATTACTTCCAACAAATGTACATCCAATGGAAAGTTTACTATCCTATACAGAATGTTGTAAAGTTTGTAGTACCTACTTCAGACTATTACAAACTCTAGTAATAAAATGTATTGATGACAAAAAGACAATTAGACTGATTTATTTTCAGTAAGAAGTTCATCTGTGCATAGAAATACAAACAGAAAAGAACAGCGTGAACATTCTACAAAGCATCTCTTTTTGCATTTCATGAAAAAAACTATGGAATTTTCATTTTACGGTGAGCTATCCTCTGCAGATTAGAGAAATCTGAACTATACTCTGCAGATTAGAGTAACACCCCTTATACTTTAAGAACATCTGCTGACATCTGTATAAGCTTTAAGGCTGGAATACACGGCACAACCTTCGCCCAGTTTTTTGCCCCAATCTACAGTCTGGAGGAGATTTTGCTAGTTGCCTAAATTTAGAGAGAGTCTGCAGATTATAGTTGACAAATTTCATAAACTCCAATTTTTTCACTTCAGACTATGAGAGGATATCAAACACGTTTGTGTGCAAGCTTGTTGTGATTGAACGACTTTAACGTCAGCTAGTGAGTGATCCTCAGTCGTTTAGTGTATGATGGACAGTTTTTCCTATTGAAAGTGTATGATGCCAAGTGTTTTAAAATATGTTCAGCTTTTAAAAGTCGTGTAGTGCATTCCAGCCTTTATACTCTGCGGACCAATGACATCGCTTTATGTGACATACAGCCGTTCATTAGTGCCCCCAAAACACACAGAATGACCCATCACACGCAAATAATTAATAAATGCCTCTCTTTGTATGCTTCCACCGAGAGCTAATGTTGATTTTGCTATGCAGCTCTTTGACACTGAAAGAGAAAAAGACACTTCCTGTTTTCTCTTGCCCTTTCACTCTCTCTTTCTCTCGCCGCCTCCCTCTAAGCTTCTTCCCCTTTTCATTTGAAACACAATCAGCCTTTTCTTACATCGATGTCTACCAGAACAGCATCCAATTCACTCAGAGAGACATGATCAATTGATACTCTCATGTCAGTGAGTCGGGGTCGGTGGGTCTGGAAGGGGTTTTAAAGGGAAGCCCTGAGGCAAACTGACTACTGGGTGCATTTAATAGCACGTCTTCCTGCCTGCCAGAAACTGAGACTAATGTCACAAATAGGTCACAGAAACATACCTCTGACCCCCTCAGCTATCGCTTCCTGTGCAGTGCGTTGAACTTAACGCGTTCAACTGCACATAATCAACTGCCTTGCATGGCAAACGATTTCCTGTGGAAACTGCAGGAAGGATAGTCATAGTGAGATTTTCACAACATAGCATGTACTTAGGGTCTTTAATTTAAACGACTGGCATGCAGTGAGGTGCGTGTGATAACATAGTCCGTTCACGAAAATGCCGGCTAGCGCATACTGTGATTGTGAGTTTAAAACTCACATGACTCCACCCTTCCTGCCCCCCAGGGCCTAAATATTGCATCAACGGGAAGTAAAGAAAGAGATTGACAGAAAAAGGTACGGCTCATGTGGCAGTCCAGGAAGTCATAATATTAGTAAGAAGAAGCTGCTTCACTCTGCAGCAAACATGATTTAGGCCGTCTTGTGCATTTTTATGTGCCTAAATGAATCCTCAACTTACGGACTTTATCGTCTTATCTGCAGCAGGCTTGACTGGTTATTACTGCAAGTGCAGCTTAACCAAAATTATTACCTAAATAAACCAATCTCCTTTCCATATTCTCCTCAAAACCAGAGAAAACGCCCACACATTCAGTCTATACAACATCAGGGTTACAAAGCAGGCAGCCTTTACAAAGGACAGTGTGAGTATATTCAACTTGCATTGTGCAGGTTCCTTAACAGAGCTTAATGGATGGCCAAACGGACCAGTCTCTACTAGTCAAGCAACTAAGGTTACAACGCATTTAATAAACTACTGACAAAAACAGTAGTCAATGACATGATGCTTATGTTTTATATTTATTTTTTTGTTCAGAAATTTTCATTAATTTAAAACAAAATGCATACAATGATTTGAATGTTTAAAATTGTGGAATTAAAATTAATTTCGATTTTTTTTTTTTGAGGAGCACAAATTGTAAAAAACAATTAGAAGAATTATATTTTTGAAAATAAAAGTAGTTTGGCATTTTATTTTATTATTTATGTATTATTTTTTAAAGCAGTTAAGCTCAAATTGTATTCATATTTGAAACTGTTTATCCACCAAATCAAAGTCATGTGGTGAATAAGAAAGCCCGGTTCTGCCACTGAATAATTTTTTTTATAAAATTTAACTTGCAATTGCGAGTTTATATCTCACAATTCTGTAAAAAAAAGAAGAAATTGTGAGATATGAACTCGCAATTGCAAGTTAAAAGTCAGAATTGTGAGATATATAATCAGAATTGCGAGATATAAAGTCATTGCGTGAGATATATAATCAGAATTGCGAGATATAAAGTCAGAATTGCGAGATATAAAATCAGAATTGCGAGATATAAAGTCAGAATTGTGAGATATATAATCAGAATTGCGAGATATAAAGTCAGAATTGCGAGATATAAAATCAGAATTGCGAGATATAAAGTCAGTATTGCGAGATATAAAATCAGAATTGCGAGATATAAAATCAGAATTGCGTGATATAAAATTCAGAATTGCGAGATATAAACTCGCAACTCTAGTGACTTTTTTTTCTCAAACTGTTAAATTCCAATTTTGAGGGGGGTGGGGTGGAGACTGATATGTTCTCAGAATTGCGCGTTTATATCTCGCAGTTCTGACTTCATTTCTCACAATTGCGAGTTTATATCTCACACAGTTATGACTTTTTAACTCGCAATTTCGAGTTTATATGTAAATCTGAAAAATAAACATCTGAATTGCGCGTTTATATCATGCAATCATGAAAAAACGTCAGAATTGTGAGATAAAAAGTCTCAACAACCTTTATTTATTTTTTATTCAGTGGCGGAAACGGGCTTTCATAGGTGCAACCATGATGCAGGGAGAAAAAACGGAAATGAGGTCAATAAAGTTTATTACAAATCTCTGAAGTTTAGTAAAAATGCCATGTGGTAAGTCGCCACAAAACAAAAGATATTTATAACCTAATAATTTAATATATATTTTGACAGATTTAACCTTTAAATATTAACAATTATTCAAAAATATGATTCAAGGAAGGAAAATATGTTAATACTTCTTACTTGGTTACATCATAACATTTTTAAGTCATTGTATTTAAACTTTTCCGAAAAATAAATAAAAACAAACACACACATGAACCAACATGAATACAAAGAGGCCATTTCTAAGAACTTGGCGACTAGACTTTTAACAGATTTTGTCACACTGTCTTTTGTCACTGACCCAGTGATCACCTCCACCATGTAACTCCTGGGGATGCCAAGGATCTTAAAAGCCCCAAAACGCTTTACCCTGAAGTCTTGGAGGAAGCTATTCTCATAAACAAGGCAATTACGAGTCTAGTTCCCAGGAGCCTCAACTATTAACACGATCCCCCCACAAACCCCTGCATTCTCTGCCAGACCCTGGAGAAAAGATCAAGCCATGTCAGGAGGAAGCAGTCTGGACACACAAACAGATCATGCATTTCTCAAACTCCTGAATGCAGGCACTTATCAGTTCACAGAGAAAGCAGTATATTTCTAAAAACAGCTTGCGATGTTAGAAGACTCCCATAAATATGAAATCATCAGACGCGATATCTCGAGACCCCGAAGTTATTCCTAAGAGACCCCTCCAACCACAGACAGCCTGCCGCCACAGTATGGATAACCTTCTTTTATCAGGCAAGAAAATCATCAGCAGAACAAATTTTCACTTTGTGTCTAATTATAACAGCGCTGTTGAGTCAACACTCCTGGAGAACGTCTCACTTGCCTACACCAGAAGGGTGGAGGCAAGGAAAGATGGCCTGCAGATGACATACACCCATGGGACGACACACACACATAATACAGATGCAAACTCCCACCCACAGAGGCACACACACAATCAATCTCTCAACTACAGGCTTTGATGGTGATTAAGAGGAAATGAGGTAGAAAAAGGGTCAACTCATGAGATGCGAAGCTGAGCTTGCTACGTTGAGGTCACATATTCTCACTGTGGAAAGGACATTTTGTCTCTCAGTAATCATGGGGAAGTAGTTCATTTCCCAAACGACAGCAATGACGTTACATACCGTAAATGCAGAAGAGTATATAATCACTCGCAACACTGTAAATTAGGCTACAGGTAGGGATTTCAGCCAGAAAGAACTTCTGAAATTAAGATTCATCATCTCATCTTGTCTGTTGTTAAATCAGGGAAGACTCTGATTGGCTGATGTCCTCAATTTCTCAGCGTTCCAAACCAATCACATCCTGCCTGCTCTTATCCAATGGCTCTGCTGGGAAATTCCAAAAAAGAACTGCCAATGATGAAATAAATGGCATTTTGAGGATTTCACTGCTGCTTAGTTGTGACTTTCTACAAAAATGTGTTGCTCCCCAAGAGATTTCATATTGACAACACCCCCAACACCTACAAAATGACAATGAAACAAAAGGAAACAATATATATCACTACACAACTTTAGCCCAGATGTGCCATTGGGCGAGTCAGAATCAGTCTGTGGACTTTGGTTAGTTAGTGCTGACAAATTTCACAAAAAAATGCTTATGATTTGTGCCGAATCCAAAATTTTACCATCAAGACTCAAGATCATTTCATCTGGTTATCTAGCATGTTTTATATATTCTGTCATATTTAGAGGATAAACTGCATCCAAATGTGCTTGGTTCATTTTTGTGCAACTTGTCATGATGTAACGGAAGTAGCAACAGATTGTTTCCTTTGTATTGCAATGTACACCCAAAAGAAACAGGTTTATCTGAAAGAAAAAAATGGAGGGTTCTTGATCAATTCATTGGCTGTTGATTGGATGGAGGCAGATCGTAAGTATTTCGTGATTACAAGTTAAGAGCACATAAATGACCGAACAAAGTTGCATTTACAAGTGAGAAACTCAGAATTCTAGATAATACAAAAGATGCAGAGTTGTGACGTTGAAAGTTAGTGTTAGACACTATACTATAGATAATATATATTATAAATAATATCATATGTCTATAGTTTATATATATATATATATATATATATATATATATATATATATATATATATATAGACGTCGGTAAACCGAAAGCAAGTCTAATGAGTGTCATAAAGCTATTCACTCAACTTCCACAGTTTTCTTTATGTAACAAAAATAATATTAATGGGTGACTTATGCTAATTATGATTTGTTTACACTTAACCTCGTAATAACGAATGCCAGACATGAGAAAGGGGTTGGGTTCATGCAGACAATGATTGGAGAAGTTCGAGAAAAGTCTTGTAATTTCACTGGAAGTTATGATCGAGTTATGATACTGCAATTAATAAATGAATGAAACATGCATGATGAATCTTTTACATTAAGATCAGTAACGTGCATTTTGAACATTTTGTGAATTTCTATTTCATGCCAAATTTAACTAGATTTGAGTTAGGATCATAGGTTTTGGAAGAGCCTAATCATTCAGTCTTTTCAAATAATCATCACAATCGTACATAAGCAGCAGTCACGGAGACATCCATGCAGTCCTTCTGACCTCCCTCCACTATCCCATTCTTTCTCTACATGTAATACAGTTCAGATCTCAAGCCGAGCCTCAGGATCGAGCCTCGTTCAAGTACAGCAAGCCAAGTTCATTTACCATCAACCATTAAGACTGAATGGGCAGGCGAACTGACGGAAGTGACTTGTGTGTCTGCAGACTCCAAAATGTTTACCTTCAGACTATAAATCCATCTAGTCAGTTTGATATTTTGAGCCAACTTTCGAGGAAAGACTACATACAAATGTGCTTGAGCAAAACCGACTGCAGCCATGTGCAACCTCGATTTGATTTTCTAGAATGCTATATTAAGTGTTACGAAATACGAATATCAATCCGGTCCTGCCTCGCAAGCACTGGACTCGCAAGCACTTATCTACACATCTAGTCGGGATGTGTAGATAAAGTATAGCTTTAAATAACAGTCCGTCTTTGTGATGTTCAGAGGAACACGTGGGTCCACTTCATTCATTGATGTAATGCTCCCCCTCCCATCTGCAGGTGTGACCCAGAGTGAGCAGCAGCCCCAGTAAAGCACGCTCACTGTGCAAACCGTGCATCAAAAATCAAGCATGCACCTGCAGCCACACTTCCCAATACTGGACAACACAAAAGATCCAGTTTAATCTTGCATCAGTGCAACAGCTGGTCCATTTGGCCCTTTAAACAGCACACAATCCATGCTCACTGGAGGGCTTACAGCAAGAAAACGGTGCTAAGGGGATATAACACACACACAGACAGACAGTTGATTTGATCTTCCATCAGACTGATCCAGACAATGCTTAGACCACCGCCTCCAGTCATGCTGCAGCCCGATGCAGCTCACCGCTCCAGACTGCTGACAGGCGCTTCAATTTTACGAGCTCGCCGCTAGTGAATAATGACATTAATGTGATTGGCGATTCTGATGGCATTGCAGATGAACGCGAATCGATCTACAGCGATATTAATTATCCCTAATGTGGGGTTTTAACAAAGGAAAGATGGACATTGAGAGGGAGCGCGCACGCGTCTTTGTGTCATTATCACCTTGCAGGCATTCCTGCATCATCTGATGTCCTTCAGCAGTTATGCAAAACTCATAAAGCAATGGACTTTGCTTCACACTTGCACGACACAAGCCAACCCTAAATGTAACTTCTCTGTTGATATGCGTTATGCATGTCATTATGCATGCATGTAACATGTATGTGGCGGCGGCACATGGGAACTAGCTATCGCGCACAGCTGTGTGCTTGGCACTTACAAGCAATTTTACTCTCTCCAGGTTGCAATATTGCATCTATGTGCATGTACCCACCCTATCACCCGGGGCTTACCTAGCGCAGCACACATCCACAGAATTGCAAAAGCCCTGTGTGTCCTATAAACTCTTTGATGCGGATGTAAATAAATAGTAAGATCAACAAAGCACATAAAATAAAACGAAGAGTGTGTTGCAGTACAGACAATATGAAATGATGGTTGCATAGAGGTACAGTCAGTAGATTCTGACAGTCGGGCTTACCTTAAAGAGACCTTGACACAGCAGTCGTTTTGTGTCGCCATGCTTTGTGATGCCGTTTCACCTCTCCCGTCAAAATGGGAAGCGATAAGCAAAGTTCTTACAAAGTTTACGCGCGAGCTTAAAACACCGTTGTGCGTTAACACGCGCGCCACCGATCCGGTCCGTCAACCAGCGTTACGCAGCCAGACATCTCGGCTCTCCTCTACTGCTAAATCAGCAGAACGAGGTATAAATTGGATGAATTATGACGGAGATTGGCATATTTTCTTCCTTCGAGCTTGTATCCTGTCATATGTGCGAGTGTACATCCGAAAGCACGCACAGCGTCTGCGTCCTCGCGCGTTCAACGAAGCCGCTCACTGAGAGAGGTGGAGGGCGTGTCCACACGCAAATGATTGACACGGCTCCCGACCACACATACTGATGTTCCCGCCCACATATAGATATAATTGACCAATTAGAGCTCAGTAACGGATTGCCTTTAAAAGCATACTCAGCAGTCATAGATTAAACCAAATTTCAGTCGACACATCTGAACATTGCGTTGGGAAACAAATCCGATTCATTTTCCACAACCTTGAAAAACAATTCACTGATTTGTTTAATAGCCTATTTGGGTACTGAGAAATTATTTAACGTGTTATTTTAGTTATGTAAATGTGTTTCTGTTAATTATTACTAATTATTGTTTAAAGCTGTTAAATGAACTGTTGACTGTTATGTCAATACTTGTGTGAAAATTATTTATTAATTTTCACACAAATTAGGCCTGCTGCCTTACTGTTGTGGTGTCATTTCCATCACAACCCTCTTTTTTCTCATGTTCTTTTTTAAATGGTCACGATGAAATATGGGGCACGCGATTTGTAAGAAAGCAAAGAAGCATCAAAGTAAATACTGAAACGAATCTTTTTATTGTTCATCATGTCCAGTCAAGCTGTGATTTACATATAAATATATAAATATATAATTGCGTGCATTTGAAGCCTTAGAAGAGAAAGAATAAAAGAGCATTTGTGTTCAAATCAAACTAAATTAGAGTAGATTGAAAAGCTGTGATGGATCTAAGCCGATTTTTGGACGCAGTCAGTAGACAAATAGCGAATTGGTTCAATTGAGTCATTAAAAAGAATCGGTTCAAAAGATTTGTTCGCGAAACGAAAGTCATATAAAACACTTAAAGGCTGCAAACGTGGAATTGCTCTGGGTTCAAGGGGCATGATTTACAACACTCCGTTCGTCACACATTATACACAAGAGAGCAAAGGCAAAACAAAATACAGATATATATTGGATATAGCCTACATTACCATAATGAAAAGCATGCAGATCCTCTGTAATGTTGGGAAACAGATAACGTTTCACAAGGTTACCTCTGCATTAAAAGTGCAAACTTTATCAGTTTAAACTGTCGCAGACAATTGTGAGGAGCAAAAGCATGCTTTATATCCTTTAATTTAACAAGACTGGAAAACATGAAAGCATTTATCCTTAAATTCAATCTTTTGAGCTTGTAGCTTCAGTCCAACACAAAGCATCTGTAACGGGAGCAACTTTAGCAGTTGTTCTCAGTTGAAGAACAGCACTTTGTCCAAATCACCACTAAATAATATCACAAGAACACCAGATTCCCATGAGGATCATGCTTCATTTGTGGAAGGATCAGTTGCAGTCCAGTAAAACATAAAGAAGCTGTTTGATTTAAATTAAAGCATGTTGCATAATGCAGGCAGCCACCCACAATCATTCTGAACTCATTCAAACAAATGCCAAAACAGTTTATAGGATTGAACACACATTGTATCAGATCATTCACATAATGCCCCCATCATAATGACATCTCAAAGGAAGAGAATGATTAAGAATATCCTTGAAAACCCATCTTCTGGATTATTCACTTATGTAAGTGTTATTCAGGGCATGCATATGAAGCTACCACGCTTGGAGGTTTAAAACATCACATGATGCTATTTTAGGGACTTAGGAGAGGATTGTTTTGTGTTAAGGCCAGGACATAATCTCAGTTTGGGTAAGCCAATGTTTTTGAAAATGCCTCCTTAAATATGAATACAGGCTTTTACCTTTCCCCTAATTATTTCATACTTAATCCGATTTTAAGATAAATCTACATATAACAAAGCAATAGTGTAGGGAATCCTCTATAACAAATCAATTTAATGTTTACTTTTTATGTGTTGTTGTCTTATAAATATGTACTGCATCTATATCTATATATATACATATCTATATATATATATATATATATATATATATATATATATATATATATATATATATACACTCACTGGCCACATTATTAGGTGCAGCTTTAGTACCGGGTTGGACGCCATTTTGCCTTCAGAACTGCCTTAATTCTTCGTTGCATAGATTGAACAAGGTGTTGGAAACATTCGTCAGAGATTTTGGTCCATATTGACATGATAGCATCACACAGTTGCTGCAGATTTGTCGGCTGGACATCCATGATGCGAATCTCCCGTTCCACCACATCCTAAAGGTGCTCTATTGGATTGAGATCTGGTGACTGTGCAGGCCATTTGAGTAAAGTGAACTCATTGTCGTGTTCAAGAAACCAGTCTGAGATGATTTGAGGTTTGTGACATGGTGTGCATTATCCTGCTGGAAGTAGTCATCAGAAGATGTGTACACTGTAGTCATAAAGGGATGGACCTGGTCAGCAACAATACTCAGGTAGGCTGTTGCATTCAAACGATGCTCAATTGGTACTAAGGGGTCCAAAGTGTGCCAAGAAAATATCCCCCACACCATTACACCACCACCACTAGCCTGAACCATTGAGACAAGGCAGGATGGATCCATGCTTTCATGTGCTTTATGCCAAATTCTGACCCTACAATCTGAATGTCATAGCAGATATCAAGACTCATCAGACCAGGCAACGTTTTTCCAATCTTCTATTGTCCAATTTTGGTGATCCTGTGTGAATTGTATCCTCCGTGTCCTGTTCTTAACTGACAGGAGCGGCACCCGGTGTGGTCTTCTGCTGCTGGAGCCCATCTTCTTCAGGGTTCGTCATGTTGTGCGTTCAGAGATGGTATTCTGCATACCTTAGTTGTAACGAGTGGTTAGAAAGTTACTTTTGCCTTTCTATCATCTCTAACCAATCTGTGCATTCTCTGCCTATATATATATATATATCAGTTGCAGTCAGTTACATTTTTTGTTCCTCTGTCAAAAGGGGTGATCTTTCTTCAATGGATAATTACAGACCTATATCGAAGCTCTGTATTCTCTCAAAAATTTGGGAAAAATCTAGTTAATAAACATTTGACACGGTATTTAAATTATTATAACATCTTGTCTAGTAATCAGTCTGGTTTCCGTAAAGGACACAGTACTACTACAGCCACCTTAAAAGTTTTAAATGACATCGTGGAGTGCTTAGATAATAAGCAACATTATGATTGTCTTTTTATTGACTTATCAAAGGCCTTCGATGCTGTGGATCACAACATATTATTAGATAGGCTTAGATGGGTAGGACTATCAGAACATGTTATTTTATGGTTCACTGCTTACTTAAAGGTTAGAACCCAATGTGTCCAAGTGGAAGGTGTTCAATCAGATCTTTTGGAGGTTGTCAAGGGAGCAGAACCTGATTTGACCAAGTACGACATGTTCCTGGGTCAACATATTTGTTGACCCTGGAACAACTTTGTTGTTAACCAATCAGATTTGAAAAACAAGTTTATAATTTTTGTGAAGTTTAGGCTTACAATCAGAGTTTGTTGCTTGTACATCAGTGTACATTCATCTATAATTTCCTCTGATTTTAGGGATTACTCATGGGTAAGGTTAGGTTTAGGTGTAGGGAAATGGTCAAGATTCAATTTTTGGATTAAAATGTTGTCCCAGGGTCAACAATATATGTTGACCCAGGAACACATCTAACTCAGCAAAATCAGGACGTGCGTCAAGGGAGTTCCACAAGGATCTGTGTTGGGACCATTATTATTCAGTATATATATATAAACTGCCTTGATTTTAATATTCATAAAGCAAGGTTACATTTCTACGCAGATGATACTATTGTATACTGTTCAGCTCCCTCATAACTCCCGCAATAATCAGTGGCTGCAATACAGTCTATTTTTGATATTATCCAAAACAGGTTTCGTGCTTTGACATTGGTTTTAAATATTGAAAAGATCGAAATGTATGCTATTTTCAAATTCTAAAACTTCTTTAGAGAATTCTATTGTCCTTCAGACTTCTCAAGGGAGCCAAGTTACCTCAGTGTCAGAGTACAAATATCTGGGTATTATCATTGATAATAATTACGTTTTGGTTCACATATTAAAAAATAAAGAATAAGTTAGGGTTTTATTTTAGAAATAAGTCATGTTTCCCATTTAAGGTGAGGAGAAAATTAGTGTCTGCTACATTTCTACCTATTCTTGATTATGGGGATGTGGTTTACAAGTAGGTACGGGCCGGTATGAGATTTTCACGGTATGATAACCTTAGATATCAAAGGTGGGCGGGTGGGTCTTGATCGAGGGTGAAAGAGGGAGAAATGAAGATGACAAATAGTTTATGTACAACCTGGAAGTATTTATTTAGCGATCGGCGCTAAAACATCATCTGTACGGAACATTGTTGTCTACGGAACATTAGTCTACGTTACCGGAAAAAATCCCGTACGGCAGACTTGGTGATTTTTTCGACAGGGGAAAAAGTTCTAGTGATTCATCTCCTTCGGCCATCATCATACACACAGCTGACTCTCACTGACTACTTGCAGCCTGCACCAACCGGAGGGGGGGGGGGGGGGGTGACTCGTGCGCTCTTCACAGCACACTGAGGGAGTCCTGCACTTTCCGTCTTTGACTACACGTAAAAAAACTGCGCATACCGCAGGGACGGTATAACGAAAATATTTCCAAACCGGAAATTCCAAACCGCGGTATTCCTTGAAACCGGTTATCGTCCCATGCCTATTTACAAGCATGCCCCCCTTTATCTTCTTTCTTCCTCGGATGCTTTGTTCCACGGTGCTCTGAGATTATACATTTTTAATTCATCACTGTGAATTTTATGAAAGAGTCGCATTGCCTTTTTTGAGAATTCGGAGAAAAATGCATTGGCACTTGTTGATATATAAGGCAATTTTGGGTCATTTGCCAAATTTATCTCTGTAGTTTTATACAAAGGACTTTGTTTGGAAATCATTCATTACGTTCTCAATCAAATTATAATCTCTGTGTGCCCTTTATCAGAACTGAGCTTGGTAAAACCTCTTTTAGATATGCTGCCGCCTCAAATTTGGAACCTTCTCCAAAAGGAGATGAATTTACAAAACTTGGTGTCTTATAATTATTTTAAGTACTTACTATGTAATCTAGAGAGCAACTTAAAGGCGTGTAATTGTTTTTAACTGGTTATATGTTGGTTTTAATGTTTGTTGTAACTGTTTATTTGTTGTGTGTGTGTGTGTGCGTGCGTGCGTGCGTGCGTGCGTGCGTGTGTGTGTGTGTGTGTGTGTATGTGTGTGTGTGTATTTACAACTTGCTTTTTAATATTTAGGACACACACACACACATTCAGAATGTTTTTTTCTGACCACCAAAGCAGAAATTGACAGACCTACAGCAGAATGACACAGAATGTAATGCGTATTTTCATTTTTCTTTGATGTTTCCATAATCCCTTCCGTGCAATTTCCTTAGCTATATTTAGTTGTGTGGTCATAAGCTGATTAAATTTCACATTATTTAATCACCCTTTTCTGCTTTCTGAAAATTTATATTATTATGCATCCAGTTTTTGCAAACTCATATCTGCCTATGTTTTACCAAAGGACTAATCCTGATTCATTCAACTCTGCACTGTGTAGATGAATTTGAATTAAATTTGCAGTAGAGTTTTTGATGACAAGGCTCTAGTGTGTATTTACAGATCCCAGCACACTTCAGTCTAATGGTCGTCCCACACAGACAAAAGCTTCATTACAATAGCCAGGAGTGGAGCGGTGCAGTTGACTCGTTCTGTGTGTGTGTGTGTGTGTGTGTGTGTGTGTGTGCGTGCGTGCGTGTGTGTGTGTGTGTGTGTGTGTGTGTGTGTGCGTGCGTGTGTGCGTGCGTGCGTGCATGTGTGAGAGTGTGTGGAGTGTGTGGGGGCAGATTAACCACAGTCCATTCTATCCTGTGAATACAGCAGCCACACATTTGGGTAGAGAGCGAGGGAACCATAGGAGAGAACGGCCAGGCACAGAGTCAGCTGACAGCTCTGACTTCATTTAGGTCAGTCTGCTGTGTATGTCTGTGCCCCTGGGCTACACACACATCCAACCACACACACACGAACACATACAGACTCCCTCATCCATCCCCAAATTACATGCATCCTCCCCCCAGAAACATCACCATCTGTGGGGAAGGAGCTTGCCAAAGCTCACAGGTTAGAGCCCGGTGTTCACTTGATCCGGTGTAACATGAAAAGTCAACTTGCAGCATGCTGACTGTGTGTGATTCTACAGTAAATAGAGTGATAGGGGATACTCACCATCTTTTTTTCCAAACCTGCATGTCTTTCTTTCAACTACAGAGCACAGAAGAACAGTTAACATTGAATGGACAAACAAACGGAAACATGTCCTCTTTTATGTTCCACGGAAGAAAGACAATCACACATGTTTGGAACAAAGAAGTGTGAGCAAATTGAGAAAACTGAATTATTCCTACTGTAGAAATATACAGTCACCATGTTGCAAGTTTTCATGTCAGACTAGATCAAGTGAACATTTAGAACATAGTATTCTAAAATCTAAATGTTCTGCTATTTATGAAATTCACCATACATTTGAGTTTTGGATGTTGTGTGAAGAGAATGTAGATGGTTTCATGAAATAACAAGTTAGGCCCAGGCAGAAAAGGATGAAATGAAGCTAAACTAGCTATAGCGGCCACTTACCTGACTTCCAGTAAGAGCTATTGGATGAATGTAAGGCCACCTGATTAATATTCATGAGGCAAGCTAAAAAGGCTTATAATGTGTTCCCAGCACTTTCAGGTAGTTTCTAGTTTTCCAACGCTCATGATTTATGTTAGCTGTGTTTTTATTAGCTTGCCCTGCTAATCAGTTGCTTGTTCTGTGCAACAAATGGCGTCTGGTTTTCATAAAGAGGGGGAATAATTACCCCATCGAATGTTGACAAAGGAAAAGATGGTGTGATGAACGCACAGTTGGCAGAGAAGGAAGTCAATGGTCGGGGCGGTCTGGTGGTCAAAAGAGTGTCTCTTTGGGGGGCCTTCATTCTGTGTCGCGTGCGCTTTTACTCCCCCCCAAGGCTTCTGGATTTCACGCTGGGCTTGATTTGAGTTCGGGATGGTGGGGTTGAGCATAGCCTATGGGACTTGCCCCACTGACATGGTTATTGATAGTTATCGTGCCACATGACGGACAGAAAAGCCTGATGTGTGGAGGGGATGACAGTGAGGTCACGGCGGAGCAGAAAGGGAGGGATTTCTTTTGTCTTGGAAGGGTAAAAAAGAGCAGACAAACCTAAACTAGACCACTTGAAACCACATGAGCGCACATGACAAGAAAGACCATTTATGTATGAAATAAGTGATAGAAACAAAACCAAATTAAGTAACACTGTCTATGAAACATAGTAAATCAGAAACGTTTTGAATATGTCATGATATGTGATTTATACCTTACATAATTTTGGAAAATGTACAGTCGGCTGGTCATTGTTGCAAAATACACCCTTGCATTTTTGAGCAAGGGTCTATCAATCTTCCACCAGTTTCGTAACAGACACAGTTTGTGCCTTTTGTGCCCTGTTTCCATGGGAACAGTTTTAAAAAAGAAAAGTAGAGCTCATGTCCTGACAACAAAAAAGGCTTTTTGTATAGTCTATCATTTAGGATGTCCACAAAGCGGTGTGAATAGACAAACCTCACTTCAACCTGAGGGCAAAACACATCATGAGATGAGCATCTGCCTTTAGCCACGAGGGAACACAACTCTTCTTGTGATCTCTGCTCATACCTGAATCTAAACAATAAAGATTTCATTAAAAGGCATCAGTGGTCTGGATTACAGTGAAGGAGAGACTTGAGAAGGTTTTAGGGACCCCAAAACAAGTGGGGTCAAATCATTAGAGAATACTGCTGCTGAAGTGCAGTGCTCGTTACTGTAAGTACATCTCGATCATGGATACCAGCTGTCCGGCCACATGGTGGAAAGACCACACAGCAAATGACCAGAGGATGACATTGGCTGATTGGATGTTCTGTAGCTCTCTAGCGTGTGCTATGAAGTTTTATTCATAAAAATATGATCATGTTTACACAGCAAAAACGCCATATTGTAGCGGTCATAGATATATATATACATAGATGCCTCATTAGCGACTGTTTCTATGGGCCTCTATAAGTAAGCTGTCCGCCATATTGTAGCTGTCATAGATATATATATGTAGACGCCTCTTTAGCGACTGTTTCTATGGGCTGCTATAAGTAAGCCATCCGCCATATTGTAGCAGTCATATATATATATATATATATATATATATATATATATATGTGTGTGTAGATGCCTCATTAGTGACTGTTTCTTTGGACCGCTATACATAGGCCATCCGCCATATTATAGCGGTCAACTTGATGTCATTCACCATTGTAATCACTAAATATTCGAAAGATGCCACAGTCCTGTACAGCTGATGGTCTGCGAACCCAACGGCTCTGTGCGAACCTACAGTAGAGTGATTGGCGTCAAGTGGACTGTTCCAAGGTGAACTGGCCTGCGAATTCGCATCATGTGATACCGTGTGATCAATAGCAGATCGATACGTCACAGCATGACCTATCTGAATTAAAAGAATATAAATATAAAACTGCATCGCTGCAGGACAGTGGAGTACATTGTATGTTCTTACATTTTAGATGTATTATAATTAGTTTTGTGTTGAATTTAAGAATTTAAGCATGACGTCATCACGACCGTTGCAGCATGCGAAACGATTTTGCATGCTCCAAGTCTAACGTGGCCGCGGCTTTACTTGCATTTATTTCGCTCATTTACGCAGACAAATAATGTGTGTTGACACGGTCAAATTTTGCGCATTCCGGTTTAAAGATTTTTGGATCCCTTCGCCTTCCATAACAGTTCAAAGTCCACAATGAGTGACGGCTTTGTGAGCAAAGCACTGCAAACGACGCAAGCACAATTGTAAAACAAGTCAAGTTCATGTTTATACAGAAAAATAATGGAAAGTCACACAGTGGATGGC
>QVTF01023610.1:27500-50010 GCA_003573665.1 Oxygymnocypris stewartii
AGTGCTTTGGACTTTGGATCCATCCCTTCAGGTGCCTTCAAAACCGCTATGTTCTTCGTTGGGATCTCTTTGCTGCTGATCGTAGGGACTATTGTCTGCTTTAGTTTGTTTTTCTTCTGCAACTCAGGCAGCGTTTACAAGATCTGTGCATGGATGCAGCTGGCAGCTGGTTAGTGGAATTATTTTTCAGAATTTGAGTTTTAATAATGACATAAACATTAATTATAATATAATATAATATTGAACCACCAATGTAAAAAAAAAAGTGTTTTATTTTATTTTATTTATTTGTTTGTTTTTCATATACAGTGCCCCAAGAAGTATTTGGACACATAAGTTACATTTAAAATATATTTTCTTAAAAATATAACATCTTAAATGTATTATATATCAAACCAAGCGGCATTAATTTGTTGCTTTTAGTTTAAAGTGATATAGCATGTCTACAGATGTTGTTTAATATTTTATTATCTAATACAATAACATTCAGTCATTCTAAATGTGTTTTAAATGCAGTGTTTATTTTGTATTATTTATATTAAAGTATTTATTAAAATGTAGAATTAGCTTTTATTGTATATTTATATTTTAGTAATGTATATAGTAATGTATATTAAAAATGTCAACTAAAATTAAAACTAAAAATATAAAATAAAAGCTAATTCTAAATATTATTAATAATTAATTAATATTAATGTGTCTTTTTTAGCTTTGCTTTGTAAATGTTCAGTTTCATTTTTATTTTAGTTATGTATTTATTTTTAATTCTTAAAACTTGAACAAATTCGAAATGTTGCCTTAGAAACAAAAACGTTTTTCTTTAAAACTAACGTTTTTCATCAAGTATTTATATTTTATTACAGTTTTAACACAAGTCTTAAAGATTTCGTTTTATTAATACTATTAATACAGTGTGAGTTAATGGTCTGTATAAGTTATTATAGTAGTTATTAAGTACTGACTAACTCTCCAGATGCTTCAACAGTTGAGTTACCTTCTTGAGGCGAGGCTGTATATCAGTCCTGACTGCATGAGGTTACTCAGGACTTCAGCACCCTGGATAGTTCCACATCTTATTAACAGCCAATGCTGCTTTACAGTAGATCAATGAATATAGAAAACATGTGCTGCGTCGTGAAATATAATGTCTTATAAGTCTTGTTCTATCTAATGAAGCTGTCAATTAGGACACGGAGAACCCTCTCATCACATCATGTTACATAATGCTTACTCTTTAAGCGAAAGTGAGAGTGATAATGAGAGCGAGTGTGTGTAAAGCAATACCCACAGCAGCACCAGCTGCCCTGCAGAGTATATCATCACATGAATAATAAATGATGAGTTAAGTGTGGCTGAAGTTGCCAGGCAACAGCCCCAATGTAAAGTATTTCTGGTAGCCAAGAGTATTTCTGACCGTAATGTGAAGGAGTCTTGCTTCTTCTCCAGTGAATCATTCTCAGGGTGGGTTTATGTTTGATAGTCATCCTACCTTCTGTATAGACTTAAAGTCTACAAGAAGTGTTGAACATTTACACTGTATTGACCAAAAATGCATTTTATCACACTATTTCAAGTAAGGAGTGTGTGTGTGGGGGGGGGGGGGGGTGTTTTGAAGGAATACCTCTTAAAAATATGTAATATGAAACATTATATTATATTGATTGCATTTTATTAAGCAATATCACAGAGGAAACAGCCCTGTATTTTGATCACAAATACAGCAAGAACAATAATATTGTGAAATAATTATCATTTCAAGCAACTATTTTCTATTTTAGAATGTATTAATGGCTGTAATGGCGAATCTGAGCCATTACTCCAGTCTTTAGTGTCATCCTTTTCTGTATCATTCTGAAAAACATTCTTTATTTATTTTCTTAAACATTCTTTGATGAATAAAAAATGGCTTAGCTTTTTTTTTCTAACAGTGTAAAGTCTGTACTGTTACATTTGACCAATTTATGTAATCCTTTTGGAATAAAAGTGTTATGACATTTCTTACTGACCCCAAACTTTTGACCGGTGGAGTAGCTTCAATCCCGAACAGAACTTTACCTCGAAAAACAAAAGTTATGAATGATTTAATGACTTGTAACTATGTAATCGGCAGAACAAGTCACAGAAATCTTAAGTGTTTCTGGAATATGCAAACATGAAGTATATATACTAAAAATAAAAAGTGAACTGAACTTCTCATAGCTGATGAACTGTACACTGTTATTGATCTGAATGAACCAACACTTAACTGGCTTGAGCTGAATAGCGCCATTATTGTCTTTTTAGAACTGTTTTACAGCAGAATTAGAATTCTCCCATCATTTTGAATTAATTCAGCTATTTGTTGTTTTTTTCCTGTGAAGTTGCTCTCAAAAAATCTGTATTGTAGACCCCGCTGTAGAAATAAAGGTGGCGTGAGTTAAAAGTGCTGAATTCAGCTCAATCAAATCAAATTTAAACGCTGGAACTGTTAAGTGAAATTTAGGCCGATTCTATTTAAAGAATTGTCAGATTCACCGGAACAATTGTAAAACACAACATACTTAAAAAAACAACAACAACAATGTAAACGATTGAAACAAAACCTTCACTTCATTTGTATCTTTTCGCTCTTCAGCGACTTGTATGGTCGTAGGCTGTATGATCTATCCAGACGGCTGGGACTCTGAGGAGGTGAAGCGGATGTGTGGTCAGCGGACGGATAAATACACGCTGGGTAACTGCACGGTGCGCTGGGCCTACATCCTGGCCATCATCAGCATCATGGACTCCCTCATATTATCCTTCCTGGCCTTCGTCCTGGGCAACCGGCAAGACAATCTGCTGCCAGAGGACTTCCAGGTGGGGGAGAAGAAAGGTATAGACTTATACTGTGTTACCGGTTACTGATTACAAACTACACGACAACAATGTTAATTAGTAGCGTCATCTATTAGACTACTAACGTTACACATGTAATGTAATGTATTCTGACTTTTTGGTTACGTTTGATCTATTTGTTTATCACATTTGAATGGGATTGAGTAGCACACACATGCATGTTCTTGTGTTAATATGTAATCAATAAAAAAGTAATTTGGTTATTTAATGTAATCTGATTTTAACACGTAATATAATCTACTAACAGGTACTTGAAGGGATGGTTCACCCCAAAATGACTCACTCCTGGACTTAACATTATTAAGACCTCCGTTCATCTTCGGAACACAAATGGTTTAGAAAGATAAAATAAAATATATTTTTGATGGAGTCTGAGAGCTCTCTGACCCTCCATAGACCGCACGGAAATTACCACGATCAACACACAGAAACGTAGCAAAGACATCGGTAAAATAGTGCATGTGACATCAGAGGTTCAACTGTAATGTTACAAAGCTATGACAATACTTTTAGTGTGCAAAGAAAACAAAAATAACAACTTTATTCAGCAATTCTTCTCCCTGAGTTACCGTCTTCCGCCATTTTAGAGAGTACCCCCGAACGTAACCAGTGTTGTTTGGGTTCAGACAGCGCACGCATGCTGAATGTAAACATCACCGATTACGTTACTCTGGGAGAAGAATTGCTGAATAAATTCTTATTATAGTTTTCTTTGCACACTAAAAGTATTGTCGTAGCTTTGTAACATTACGGTTGAACCTCTGATGTCACATGCACTATTTTACTGATGTCTTTGCTACGTTTCTGTGTGTTGATCGTGGTAATATCCGTGCGGTCTATGCTCTCAGACTCCATCAAAAATATCTTAACTTGTGTTCCGAAGATGAGCGAAGGTCTTACGTGTTTGGAACGAAATGAAGGTAATTAATGACAGCATTTTCATGTGAACTATCCCTTTAATTTGTGGAATCATCTTAAGTAATGCAGATGTAACCAGTTACTACCAAGCAATGGCAACCTTAAATAAAAAAAGAGAGTGATACGTGTTTAAAATAGCATTGGTGGGGGTAAATAATCCCATTTCTTTTGTGGTGATCTGTTCCTCTAAATAATATAAGAGGGACGGGAAGAGGGTGTTTTGTTTCTTTTTACAGCACCCTGTGTTCTAGCCTTCATTTGATCTGATCTAACTAAAGCTGATATCTCCTGACAGTGTAAAGTTGCTTCTTTAAAAATAAAGTGTCTTCTTCTGTGTAAAAAATAACAATGCCCAGAGAGACATGTACTTTGTTTGCTCTCTATAACGACCGTGACAAAGCTCTGTAATCATAGAGACCGATTTAAACACTCAGCGCTAGTAAAATGATTTATTTTAGCCGTGGCAGATTTGTGTACATTTATGTCTGCCTTTCATTGGCATGCTCAGCCACTTATAACAACACAGCGAAACACTTAATCATGCTATTCCTGTTCGCATTTTCCTCATACAATGCTGTGAATGTTGTTGAGAAACTAATATAGCTCTCTTTTTTTGTCTTTAGAGGAAGCATGAAGATCCCCTGCGCATCAATGGACCCCGTGGGGTTTTTTGGGGCCACTTTTTGAGAAATATGAAGGCAAAGAATTATCTTACAGTTTTTCTCAGTCGCTTTGGTGCATTTCTCAGATCAGAAATGACATTTTCTAAACTACTTGTTCTAATTTCTTATCATCCAGTCACTTGTGCACACCATAAAAGCAGTTTCTTTTCAACAATTTGATCAGTTGCTAATGTCATGATGCTCAAAATGTATTATTTAGTTCTCTTAGCTATAGTCTCACCACTCAAAACACCAAGTCATTATAGTTCATCGTATACTATGTCATTACATGCAAAATGGTTGATCTAGTCATAAACTGTCATATTTTCTACACATTTCAGTTAGTCTTTTTTGTAAATTTGGCATGAATTGTGCAAGTGAATCTTGACTTTCACTAATGAAGAGAATGTCGATCAACCAATTATAAACCAGTTCTCTGAAATAGCTCAAAGGTGCTTCTCATGAACCTTCGATTGGAAAGCGTATATAGACAGAGGACAACACAAGGGTTTCAAATATTGACAATGGATGAACATCCAGAAAAGATCAGGGTCAACACCCGAGAGGAAGAAGAGGAGTAAGGATGCGTGGTGGAAGGGTACATATGCAAATCAGTGTTAGAGGTCAAGGACAGAGGCGCATATCTGATGATACAACGGCCACTATTGAGGACCATGTTGTCAATCACGGCCTTACAATGACTGAAGGGTGCAGCTAAATATTAAGAGTTCGACCATATCCTCAATAATGCAAACATTTCGAAACAGTCTCTTTCAATCAATATCCCACATAATGTGTACATTTGTACTTTTGAAATGTATATATGGCATGCATGAGAAGTGCAGCCTTCTGTATTTCAGTACAGTAACTCTCATCCAAACCGTTGCCATAGTTTACATCCAGTAATACTAACAGAGCACTGTTATATTGACAACATGACTAAGCATTTTGTTTGTGAACGATTACACAAGGACTTTTCATTCTGATGGCACTGATATGTTCATTGACATAAATACTCACTTTTGAGAGATGAGCTAAAGATTTTGAGTAAGTTACAGGCTTTTGTAAGTAATCCATTGTGTGGTGCTGTTTGAACAAAATGTTTTGAGACTTCTTTGCAAACATTAAAGACGATTCGTCGAATGCACCATGCGACTGAGAAAAACTGTAATTGACATTTGTGTCTGTAGTAAGTAACTTTAAGGTTACTTCAAGCATTATTTCTGATATATAAAATGCACCAAGATATTTCATATTTTGAGACCAAAGTCAACTTGAGAGGAAATGTGTTTAAAAAATATCCCTTTTGAGTTCTGTAAAAAATAAACCAGTCAACATGAATTAACTTGACTTATTTCTATTTATATAATGTCACATTGACCAGCCCAGCCCACAGTGAATCTCGTTGGTCCAAATCTTGCTCCACTCTATAAGTGGAGTCTATATAAATGCATCATTCATTCATAAGTGGAGATTTATATTCACAGTGAATTGAATATTTCGAATCTGTTCAGATTTGTTACATGACTCATTCAGTGGCTCTTGTTGCTTACAATGTTAAGGAGCGGTTGCAGTAGTTTTATTCATACACAAACTTGGAAACACAAGATCATGCGAATACGTTTTACTGCATTCCACTTCATAAATTAATTCACATCACGTGATGACCTGTTGAAGCATAATCATATCTTTAAAGCTGCAGGATTGCAGCGTAGCAGGAAGAATAATAGATTGTGTATTTTTACATTATGAAGTAATGTTTTCAAAAAAGACACCACGGAATGAAAGCCGTAGGGGGTGTCCAAAGGAATTTCACATGCTTGAAGTCTTGTAACTGCCACTTTCGAAACGATGATTAATGAAAAGCTTCAGAACCTTCGCGAATCTTGTGTTTCGAATCACTGGTTCGGAACGCGTATCAAACCGCCAACGTCATGTGGTTTTAGTACACGAGGCTTTACCTCATAACCGTTTCAAAATGCTTTGAAATGTCAATGTTTAATGCAGCATAACATTAAACCAGTGTTTATATTTTTTTACCCGATCTCGAGTTAGTTTTATAAATTTGTCTCGGTTTTAATGAGACATTTGCATAATTAAAAGGAATAATAGCAGTGTATTTTTATTGTCCCGTTTAGCATTAGCATTTGATTTTTAATAAAACATTTTCAATGGTTTTGTAAAAGCTGTTTTTATGCATGTTTGATGCTTCGAATGCTTCAGAAAATAATTTTGCAAAGCAATTAGTTCAATTGACTTGAAGCTTAATTTCTCCCATCCTTACTTTACACTAGCAACTTTGAATGTTGTTGATTCATTCACTCAATTGATCTCACAAACTTTTTTTAAACAATTTAAATTTGTCTACTAACAGACTTAATTAAATCTTAAAAATCTGTTTCCCTCAAACTGACAACAGATCTAATCTAGATCATCGGTTTTTCTCCTGAATGTGAACCCTTGTTCAGTGCCGTTATGAAGATGCAAAACACCAGCTCTTTCCATGAAGGCATTAATAAACAAATAATTTAAAAAAGCTATGCTTGTGCTATAATACATGTGTAGACAGGGAAGCAGTCACTCTTTACAATGAATGTAGCGACTTTAGCTAATTTAAATGAACATGAGAAACTCATTCTGAAATGAAACAGTATAGTGCATTATGAATCAAAACTGAAAAGTTAATCCAAACTACAAAATCTTTTGTCATTTCAAAAACTTTATTTGAAGTTACTACAGCAACTATATTAGTTCAGTGCTGAACAATCAAAAGCAGAGACATTCATGAAAAAGAAGAGCGGGGAAGCAGATGATATGTGTGAAGGTCAAACAAATCCGCCTCGTCCAAAAGAGAAAGCAAAGGCCCTTCGATATCTGCTGCTTGAAGCATCCCCGTGGGGGGAAAAAAGCTCAAAAAGATGCACAGATCATTGCAGATTCACATCAAGGCATCTCGAAATCAGTGATTCTCAAACATTTTCCTTAAGCCATTCATTCATAGCAAAACTGTACACAAATAATGGGACTGTACAACACTGATGGTGTGAAGAACCAACTCTTTGGTATGAGTATGTACAATATTTGAAACATTTTCACTGATTTTAGATTATGTAATGACCTTGATACCAAAACTCCTCCCTGGCATTCACATATTAAATGTTATAATTACTGTTGTTCAAACCATGATAGTCCTTAATGGATTTTATGACACATTAACGGTTAGCATTTCTCTTTGTTTTTCTTTTTGCTCTTTGTGGTAAAATACATGTTTGTTGTTCTTGCAGTGTATATTAGCTCACATTCAATATTCACGCACCCAGGACTTCGAAAACGTCCATTGGTGTTCCCTTCATTCAGACATCTGATGTAAAACCCCTTGTGAAGACATGGAAAACAGGTCGAAGGAAGCTGCGATTAACAATCGTTTTTTAATACAATGAAAAAAACACTACAATCAGCTACTGAGTCCGATTTACTGCAAACACGTAAGAAAACAGAGAAGTGGAGCTCGTTTAAGAAGATAAGTCAATTCTGCCTTGTTTCAAACTATCCTGTGATATGATGCATATTGATAGAAAAGTGCTGCTAGATAAATCAGCAAGAGCACAAACCACTGAAATGACACTCAAATTAAACCAATTACGTAAAAAAGCGACGACGATTTGAGAACTGGGTCTGTGTGAGCGGACCTTCTTGAACTTGCGGCTAATATCTGCCGTGACTCCAGGCACGGCTCCTAAGATGGCGTCTGTCAGTGGGAGCATTCATGGGCGTGTGAGAGTGTGCGCACGCTTCAGAGATTTTGGCCACTAGGAGGTGATCCAGGAATGACGGAGGCACTCCGCAGCCGTTGCTCTTTTCTCTGAGACGAGGTCCAACATCGGGAGGAGGAAGTCGGAGAAATTCTGGGCTTCCTCTCGGTGCCATTCGTACTTTTCCACCAGCACGTCCGGCAAACCCCACGGTTTCAGTTTGGTGATGTGCCTCAGGTCCCCTAACGTACAAATAAACACATGGACACATCCACATTAAATCAGAAGTTACAGCTGGAACTAATCAGTATTAAAACAGAAATAACAGCGGCTGTATGGACTATGCATTTACACGCACACTAAAAATGTTTAGCCATACTAATAATGGGAGTGCAGACATACCTCATCAGCCAAAGTGTGAAATTCACACAAAGCTACTGAACACTGCCAACAGGTTTATCAAGTAAGTGAACCGCTTTAGCTAAGCAATTAATCATGCAACAAGTGTCTATTGACAGACGCACCTTTCTTGGTGAAGAATTCCTTGGAGTATTTGCCGTTCATGATGAGTTTACGAGGAATCTTCCCCAGCAGCTCGATGATCAACGCGATGTGATCTGTTTACAATAGAAATGAGGCTTAAGATAAAGCTTCTGACACTTACAACAAGCCAACTTTTAAATCCATTCACTTGAATTGATGTGCTAAAATTGTTATCTATTGACCTGCCCATTCATGTGTGCCATTGAGGTTCAAGGTTATTATTTTTTTTTTCGTTACATACTCAATTATACAGAATATAATCAGTAGTGAAATGTAAATCAGGTCAGGATTGATTTAAAGTTGGCATTTAAAAAATATATATAAATTATTGCTTTTACTGCAATGACTAAATAACACAAATATCTAGGATGCAAAATATTATTAAAAGTATATACAAAATTATTTTATACAATTAAAGTAGATTATTCAGCTGTTGCTTTTAGGGCGGCACTATTAAAATTGCGATAAGCCGTCTAAGTCTAATAATTAAATGCACAGAAATATATGATATTGACTGAAACTGATCAATTAAAGCTGCTGTGGTATTGATATTCTGCATCCCTAGTTACTTTATTGTAAATTTCAGCACAGCAGGAAAACTGAGACAAATCAGCAATGCAAACATTTCAGGAGACTACAACATAGTTTTATTCTAAATCAGCTCAAGAGGACGAAACCTCTCAGGCCATTCACTCCCAAGTGCCACCTCCATAATGACAGCGCAAATATTACACCGCGCTTGAGAAATGGATGCATTGGGATTCTAGTAATGGCTCTCGTTCTAGTGCTAATTAATAGGCACAGTGTGATTTGTTCTCCAGATGCGACTGTTTGTTTATGCGTTGGAGCTTTTGATTGGCTGCGGGTCTGCTGAATTTGTGTGGGTTGAATCCCAAGCTGTGGAAGAATAATTACCTTCATCTCTGGAATAATCCTCTCCGGAGTGAGGCTCAAACAGGTAATCGCCTGTTGCCAGCTCAAATGCCTAGGGAGAGACACACTTTGAGAAGGCATGCATCTGTGAACATAGCGATCCTAGTATCAGATTCTCTAGGTGGTAGATTGATGTCTGAATGGCCAGACCAAACTTCTCAACCCTGCTCGGACTGAAGCGAGTGCAGCTCGCAACACTATTGTTACACAGTGGGTTTGAAATGCTGATACAGGCAGGTTTTAACCTCTCTCGGTGGGTCTGGCTTTAGCAGGACAAAGACAGAGGGAGCAGTGCTCAATGAAACGCTCTGAGAGTACAGTCAGTCAAAGAGTCACCTTCCTCTGACGCCTGTGACTTCAGCCTGACAGGAAATTAGCTCTGTTCCAAAATCTGCTGAGCTGCCGACCTAAAACACTAAGGTTGTTCCAAAATGGTGCAAAAGAAACCCATAACGTTAGCAACAGGCTAATGTATTACTGAAATCAAAATTGAGTGTCAAGTCATTATTTTAGGAAAACGTTAACAAAACTACTGGAATCAAATTAGGGTCATTACTTTAGCAAAATGCTAACGTGAAGCTACTGTAATCAAATTTATACATCAAGTCACTACCTTAGCAACATGCTAACGTAAAAATACTGGAATTCAATTTTATTATTGAATCCTTACTTTACCAAAATGTTAACATAAAACTATAAAAATAAAATTTGAGTATAAAGTCATTATTTTAGCAAAAATAACTCTAATAGAGTGAAATTGGGGTATTGAGTCACTACCTTAACATGCTAATGAACAAACTACTGGAATTCAATTTGTGTATCGAATCATTACTTTAGCAAAATGCAAACACAAAACTACTGGAATCAAATTAGAACCATTACTTTACCAAAAAGCTAACGTAAAACTATTAAAATCAAATTTGAGTCATTACTTTAGCAACATGCTAACACAAAACTCAGCTCACTGGGTTTTGTAACAGCTGCTGATTTGAAACTTTGATGTTTTAGAACTGCACACTTTACACTTGATTTCCATATATATATATATGCTCTGAATAAATCTCAGTCGGGTGTCTTTAAACGCACCATGCAAGCTGTGCTCCAGATGTCAGCTGGGGTACTGTATCCTGCTCCAGTCAACACCTCCAGAGAGCGATACTGCCGCGTCTGAATGTCGTCTGTGAAGTGCTTGTGCTGATGATGACAAAGAAGAGTTACATAAAAAAAGAATCAACCGCTGACACAGACATGAGGGCATGAATACCCATCTCAATCGAATCAGTTGTTTTGGGGTGGACTATCACTTTAACACTGACTGAGCGGTTTCTGGTGTAAACGCATGGAAAACTCCACACTCACCACCCAGCAGGCGTTGCCCAGGTCAGCGATTTTCACTCGGATCGTATCAGCGTTTAGCGGATCCAGGGGGTCGACTAGCAGGTTTCCTGCTGCAATCTTAGCTGCAGTACAAGAGAAGAATGAGAAAGAAGGTTTTAGAGTCAGTAACACACACATATTCTGGATTGGCTCCTGTGAGGTTCAATGTGTTTGCTGAATGATAAAAGCCCAGTAGGATGTTAAGTCTAATGCAGCGGCTCTATATTAATCTATATCAGCCATGAAAAACCAGAGCATCATGAAGAAGACACTAAAACACCGGTAACCTGTGGTTAACTGCTTGTCTTATTGATTTAAAGGTAGGGTAGGCAATTTCAGAAAGAAAATTAAAGCAGCAAGATATCATCCTCCATGCAAATCACTCTCCAAAGCCACACCTCCAACAAAGCACATGAACACGCACAGGTAGACCAGAGACTAACCAGCGACACCATGAGAGATTACCTCCTCACGTCTCGTTCACCGGTGAGAAAACATTACAGTACAAAGTGCATAGTGTTACAATAAAGCCATCCATTCCCGCTTGGTCTGCAATAGCATAATGTACTGCACTGATGACGTATCACGTCTGTGAGGTATGCAAATACATGCGTTTACAGGATAGACAATCGTAGTCATCGGACCATACAATCTGATTGGACAAACATTTTTTGGTCCAATGTAGGGGTGACCACGAATAGTACAACGATTCGATGCTTCGATAGGAGCCTGAATTGACTCCCAATCTCAGTCGAATATTCGCGGGGTGTTATGATCATGCCATTTTGGCTATACGGGTTTGCTAAAGTGTCTGATTTCACAGAGAATTACCCATTTTTTCCAAAGTTAATACAGCCTATTATGATAATGCTTTAAATAAGAAACTGGAAAGAAAGAAGCTATAAATAAATATTTTAACATGCATGAATAAATCCAACCACCCCTTTAGTTTTAAGTTTCACTTTTCATAATTAGTGACTGACAGAAGCATGGCGGCAGGGATTTAAATCTTAAAAATACTCAAATTGGCACAGGAAGAGTGAAAGACAGGATTAATATTGGCAAGGTTCCAAAATTCGACTATGAAAATCCTTAGTCGAGGACACCCCTAGTCCTTTGCCTTCCACTGAAGATGTAAATACACAAATTCATTAGCACTTTTCCAACGAAGAAAATGGAAATAACTACTTTCCAAGTTAAAACGAATGTAACACAACAGACTGTTGACATTAGCCCAAAAAAAGAGGATTTTCACAGCTGGAGCATATTATTGCTTTTTGAAGAATACAAAGTTATCTTTTGATTAAAATGCACTGATGAATAATGCACAATAAGTAGGGATGCACGATATTGGATTTGTCAATATCTGATATGCCGATATTTTTCAACTATTTGATCGATAGCCGATTTATTTCCTTTTGTTTGGAAACAACAAACTCTCCTGTGTGGAAATTATAAGCAAAAAGTTATTTTATAATGACAGTACATTGAAGCTTTGAAAATAACTATAAATAATCTATATATTTATCGCTGCATTTGTTTTCAGAAAGATGAAGTAGTAACCCTGACATTTTAATTTAAGATTTAAAATTGGTCTAAAACAAAAGAGTTGTAAAAATTCTGAAAATCTTTCAGAAATCAGTATATATCAAATTAATTAATATACAAGTGTCATGTTTGGGATTGAGATTTCTTACTGAGCAGGCATTAGGACCCGGGGGAGGCTGCCGCTGCTGCACGTGTTATTACGGTTTACTCTATCATACACAGAACACATCATTCTGTACGTGCTTTCACAGATTAAATGCAGCGATACAAAACAAGTCAGTCTAATCACCATTCAGGCAAAACTTTGCTTCAAAAATGAGTCGCACTGTTGACGTGATCTAATGACGTGCACACCCTGAGCACATGTGAGTTATGGTTTCCTCTTATCGGCAAGACATCTACATAATCTTTCATATCGTGCCGATGTTGATTATTAAAGCCATTACCGGCCCAATAATATTGTGCATCCCTAAAGACAAGAAAAGTGTGTTAAGAATATGAAAGGACGATTTCATTTCACGTTGACAGTAAGACAACAGCAATAAGAAATCATTTTCGGAAACACTTTAGTACAGGGACCAATTCTCACAATTAACTAGTTGCTTATTAGCATGCTAATTATTAACATATTGACTGTTTATTAGTATTTATAAAGCCTATATTCTGCATGACCATATTCTACATCTCTAATCCAATCCAATACCTAAACTTAACAACTAACTTATTATTAATAAACAGCAAATAAAAAGTTTGAGGCAAAAGTCATAGTTAATAGTCTGTTAATAGCAAGAATCTGACCCTAAAATAAAGTGACCCATTTTTCAATGAAACCATTTATTACAAGCATTAGTTAGTCATATTTGTATGACAAATATGACTTTAGTCTGCTGTAAATGAATGTCACCATAACAGATAGAGAAAGGAACCTGTTCATTTAATTCAGGATTCCCAACCCAGTCCATCTACCATTGTATTTACATGACTTTTATCCTTCCTTTTACATGTGTAATGGACAAATTCATGATTTAAAAGAAAACTGCATTCAAAATCAACAATTTCTTCAGCTCTTAAAATATTTAGAAATATGATTTTTCCATAACTTTTTAAGAATTTAGTATTGTAGTACTGCAACTTACGGAGGACTATTATCTAACCACTTTGATAATAATCTCTTGTGATAATTTAAATGTATTTAAATTACATACATACACCTATATATATATATATACACACACACACACCCAAAAGTATTTATATGCATATAATTGATAATTAAAATGTTTTTATTTATAATTTTTTGTTTTTAATTTATTGATTTTTAACCTTAAGGCCCGGGTATACTTCTTTTTTTACGTGTACGTTAGCGTATGCTCACAGTCGCACACGCAGCCTTGCAAATATTCTTAATTTGACTCATACGCGTACACAGACATTCGATGCATGCGCTTTGCGCCAAATTGCAATACCTCTCCTGGCCTAGCGGGGTCCGTAGGGAGCAGTTATGAAGATTACAGTGTGATGAAGGACACGGAAGAAAAACTCATAAAAGTCCGGTAAGCACAGCGGAAAGGCTCGCCGTGACCAAGTATTGCTGCAAGCTACCGTTTGGGAAGCTGGACAGTGTCTACGCTTATTCCGGAGGTGTGTGAAGTCATATGTTTATGCAGTTTTTCTTCGGCTACCTTGTGAATCGATACCCCCACGGCAGCGTTTCCACCTTGTGGATAAACTAATGTGCAAATTTTACGTTAACTGCCTCTTTCTTGGTTAAATACTGCTACATTATTCAACACAAAATCAGGCTGTTAGTGATTCCAGTTCAGCTGACAGTGTTAAAGACTCTGTAGAAAAACACACAGACGGAGCGAGAGAGAGAGAGGAGTTAGTAAGGAGCAAACAGAGGGGTGTTCCTCTAGCGAGGGCTCCGCACTGACCGTCCTTCAGGCTCTCCTCCTCTGTGGCCGCCTGCGTGCTGGGGTCCACCTCCATGGTGAGGCCTATCTCCGCTCTGGGGCCCTCAACAGAATCGGAGCAGTTCAGCTCCGCCGTAGGGCTCTCTTGATCCTGCACCCTAAGGCACTGTGACTCAACTATGTCACAAATCAAAGGTCCATTACCGTCTGTGGCGACAGGGGATGGAGGACTGGGCTCATTCTCTACGGTGCCATTGCATGCTGGGTAAGGGTTAGTAGGCTCAGAGCCCTCTGTGCCGCTGTCGTAGGGGTTCACGAGGGTGTCGTCCTTCTGCTGCTGCTGGAGATCCTGGGTCTGCTCTTCCTCAGGGCCCTGGCTGTGACCATTAACGGTGCCTCTGTGCTGAGACCAACCATCTGAGATGCCATCTGGGGGAAAATAAGTTAAAAAAGTTTGATTTTAACACATTCTCAGAGTAAAAACACTGATGTGTCTCGACGCAGACACTCAACCACAGCAGCACCAGTTCTAATTGATGAAGACAGTTGCTGGAAGCATGCTTTTTTTTTTAAATGACTAGGATATGTCTAGACTCAAAGAAAAGCAGCAGAGATTTTGCTACATTACAGATCTCACAAAAAAAGCCCAGTGTGTTATTTCATAATGATATAAGCAATAATAACAGTAACTGCTTTAGATTAACATTTAACGTACAAGAACATTTACTGCTATGTTGCCTATTGTTGCTAAGGTGTTCTGAGTGCATTGCTAGATTTTATCAAATAACAAAATAGTTTTTTTAAAGAAAGACTCTTGCCTGAATTAACTGACTGAATTAGAGATCGACCGATATTTTTCCTGATATTTAAGCATTTTACCATAATCGGTTATGTAAAAAAAAAAAATCAGTTTAAAAGGTTGTTTTTTTTGGTCACATACATAATTATACAGAGTATAACCAGCACTTAGGGATGCACCAAATGTTCGGCCGAAAATATGAAAAAAAACTATTTCGGTGTTCGGCCGAATAAGCGAAAAGACCGAATAATTTGTACCGAACAATTACGTAACGCGATCAAATAGAGGCGAGCAGTAATGCAGCAAACACGTCTGCAGTGTGGAAGTATTTAAAACGGTCAGAGAGAGAGAGACGCAGACATCATTACAAGCACGAAACACCGACAGCGAGAGACTGCTCAGCGCTGCTTATCATGTCTCCGATGAGAAGAGGAAGGGATGGTTGTTGCTGGTTACTGTGATGATTGAAATTGTGAAATGGATTAGCAAATAAACTACAGAATGTTATGTTTTCTAAAACACACACGAATGGCGTGTATTCAAACAGCGCTGCACGAGCTCGCGGCACCAGGGTTCAAAGTCCAGAGCGCGAGCAAATTCTGCGCTGAAACCCTTACTCATCATTTGCTCATTTTTATATTTTTTTTAAAGGCGTGTGACAATGTGATACGTGTGACAAACATCTTCCCAAATTCGTAACGAGATATATATGAGAAGTATCTGCATGCTGTTGTCAACAAACAGGAACACTGAGGTCTTCCAGGTTCCTGCCTATTTCCGCCAAAATAAAAGCTCCATCAACATTCAGAAACGTTAGTATTGTAATTTTACTCTTGTTCTGTAAAATAAAATAAAACGTAAGACAATAATAATGATATAAATAATTACCCTACAACAGCTGTATTAATACATTTACTATAACATTCACCAATAATGTTCAAATTGGGATCTGTAATATTTTCTAATGTTTTAAAAGAAGTCTCTTCTGCTCACGAGGATGCATTTATTTGTACAGAAGAAAATACAAGCCTGATTCAAGAAGGGGGGTCTCAAAAATGGCCAAAAAATATTATTTTAATAACTTATTAATTTTAAGTTAAATTGTGCTTTGTTGGTATAATGTCTTATAGGACGTATAAAAATTTTCAGTGTTAAGTAATTATTATTTTAAATTTTTTTGTAAAGCAGGACAAAAGAGTAATAAGCAGATTTTGGCTATTTAATTTATGCAATAGTGAAAAAAATAGCAAAATAGGCCAGTGTTTCATTTTGTTCGGCTTCGGCCAAGAATTGTCATTTCGGTGCATCCCTACCAGCAGTGAAATGTGTTCTCTGCATTTGACCCATCCAAGTGCACACACACCTGGAGCAGTGGACACTGTTCACTCAGGAGAAGCTCCAGCACGACCACCGCATGTAACTTTTAACAAGATTCACTCGTTTAAAACACAATAAATTATATTAACATTTACTATAGAATACTATAGTTGTGGCTCAGTGGTTAGAGCATTGCGCTAGTAGCGCAAAGGTTGTGGGTTCGATTCCCAGGGAACACACATACTGACAATGCACTGTAAGTCGCTTTGGATAAAAGCGTCTGCTAAATGCATAAATGTAAATGTCGAACCATTATTTCACCAATAAACATCTAAATAAATACATCTCTATCTAAATTAATTATTTATTTTCTCCACAAGCGATCGCAGTTTGAGTATAGTTCTGTGTAAATAGATAAACCGTGCTGTCAGCAGTTTTCATAATCTAGAATGACAAATACATTTGAATAATTCTGATAAATCAAGCCAGCTAAGAAATGCAATAAAATACGATGTTTTGTTTGTTATAGCTTATTTCAATATTCCAGAGAATATTATCCAGTGAATTATTATTCACTCTTTAGTCTATTAAACAGCGTTTAAACCTAAAACTGTAGTTTCAAATGAAGTTGATATGAATTCTGTCCTTTATTTTCTCCATTTGAAAACATTAGACATTATTTTGCTTATTGTTAATATCAGTGTTGCAGATGATGCTTTTTATAAATACATTTTATTTTACTGTTGTAATTTGAAGATAAAATTTTACATGAAAGAATGTTAATTGTCAACAGTTTTTTGTTGTTGTTAAGATGACTGAAAGGAGGAAAAACCAAAGCTTCACTCTGTTATTTATTCAGTAAATAAATATTGGTTCTGCATATCGGTTATCGGGTACATAAACATGCAAATAATCGGTATCGGTTATAAAAACTCAATATCGGTCGATCACTAGACTGAATCCATCATATCGGTTACTAAGACAACATCTAGTTCTGCATGAACATGTAATGCATTACAGTGATGGAATATTAGATATTATAAAATGAATAGAAAATTGTATATATTTGCAGAAAATATGTATTGTATATACAGTGCTCAGCGTAAATGAGTACACCCCCCTTTGAAAAGTTAAATTTTAAACAATATCTCAATGAACACAAAAACATTTTCCAAAATGTTGACAAGACTAAGTTTAATATAACATCTGTTTAACTTATAACATGAAAGTAAGGTTAATAATATAACTTAGATTACAATTTTTTCCATTTTACTCAAATTAGGGTGATGCAAAAATGAGTACACCCCACAACAAAAACTACTAAATCTAGTGCTTTGTATGGCCTCCGTGATTTTTAATGACAGCACCAAGTCTTCTAGGCATGGAATGAACAAGTTGGCGACATTTTGCCAGATCTATCTTTTTTCCATTCTTCAAGAATGACCTCTTTTATAGATTGGATGCTGGATGGAGAGTGATGCTCAACTTGTCTCTTCAGAAATCCCCATAGGTGTTCGATTGGGTTCAGATCAGGAGACATACTTGGCCACTTAATCACTTTCACCCTGTTCTTCTTCAGAAATCCAACAGTGGCCTTAGATGTGTGTTTATGATCACTGTCATGTTGGAAAAGTGCACGACGACCAAGGGCACGGAGTGATGGTAGCATCTTCTCTTTCAGTATAGAGCAGTATATTTGTGAATTCATGATGCCATCAATGAAATGCAGCTCCCCGACACCAGCAGCACTCATGCAGCCCCACATAAGGACACTGCCACCACCATGTTTCACTGTAGGCACCATGCATTTTTCTTTGTATTCCTCACCTTTGCGACGCCATACAGTTTTGAAGCCATCGGTTCCAAAAACATTTATATTGGTCTCATCACTCCAGAGTATAGAGTCCCAGTAGTCTTCATCTTTGTCAGCATGGGCCCTGGCAAACTCTAGGCGGGCTTTTTGTGCCTGGGCTTTAGGAGAGGCTTCTTTCGTGGACGGCACCCATGCATACCATTCCTCTGCAGTGTACGCCGTATTGTGTCACGGGAAATAGTCACCCCAGTTTGGCTTTCTACTTCTTTAGATAACTGCAGTGAACTTGCATGTTGATTTTCTTCAACCCTTCTCATCAGAAGACGCTCCCGACGAGGTGTTAACTTCCGTGGACGACCTGGACGTCTCTGTGAGATGGTTGCAGTTCCATCTTTTTTAAATGTTTGTACCACTTTTGCTACAGTATTCTGACTGATAAGTAAAGCTTTGCTGATCTTCTTGTAGCCTTCACCTTTCTTGTGTAAAGAAATTATTTTCTTTCTCAGGTCTTGTGACATTTCTCTTCCATGTGGTGCCATTGCTGACAGCATGAAATGGGAAGGGGTTTTCTTTAAGTAACACCCTTTTATAGTCAACTGTCACCTGTGTAATGAATAATTAGACTCACCTGTGGTTGAATTCTTGTTAAATTAGATATTTGTAGTCTAAAATTTAGCTTTGCTCCAGAGACTTTCAGTGGGGTGTACTCATTTTTGCATCACCCTAATTTGAGTAAAACTGAAAATTTGTTCTCTAAGTTATATTATTAACCTTACTTTCATGTTATAAGTTAAATAGATGTTATATAAAACTTAGTCTTGTCAACATTTTGGAAAATGTTTGTGTTCATTGAGATATTGTTTAAAATGTTACTTTTCAAAGGGGGTGTTCTCATTTACGCTGAGCACTGTATGTATGTACATACAGTATATACATTATGCAGAGTTTTTCTATATCTTTCATTGAAGTTAGTTAAAATGACGAGTTCTTTAATTAATTTTACTTTGAATTTTGTTATATTGATTGAAAAGCAATTTACCTGCACAGTTTGGGCCTTGCTGTCAGTGTTATTAGGGCTGCCATCGACTAAAGATTTTCTGGCCGACTAAAAGACTTTCATTTGAAGCATTCGTCGACTAATCGCACGTTTATTAAAGGGTCATCAGATGCCCATTTTCCACGAGTTGATATAATTCTTTATGGTCTTAATGAAAAGTCTATAACAGACTTTGGTTAACATTTCTCAATGGTAGTGTAAAAAACTATTTTTACCCTGTCAAAATCAGCTCTGTTTCCAGCAAGCTGTTTTTTAGTAGATGTCACTTTAAATGCTAATGACCCGTGGGGTGAAGAGCAGACTTTAAACTTCAGCCACGAAACTGGCTAACTAGCACGTTATTAGGAAAAGCGATTTGCAAAGATTCATAAACAACCCTTATACTCACTTCTTCTGTAGATGAAACTGGATCACGAATAATTTGTGCGAACATGAATGCATTTAGGCAGATCGAGATCAACGCGTTCCCTTCAAAAACGAAAGTAACGTAAAAAAAATATGTAGTGTCCGTGACGTCACCCGTAGGTTTTCTGAAGAGCATTTTTGAAGCTCAATGCGTGGAGACTGCCGTCACTATCTTGGCAGTACAACATTCCCGGACAACTGAAAATGGGCAAAAAGGCAGGACGTGGGTGGAGCTGGTTGCTGAAACAATGCCCGCCTAACGCAACAGTGGCGATCGCAGCGACAATCCACCTGTCACTCAAGTAGCCACGCCCTTGATTATGCAGAACTTTAGAGCTTAATATAATTTAAACGGATGAGTTATAAAAAAAATGCACCCCCCACAGTTGTCATGAAGGGCAAAATTAGTTGGGCATTTTAACATGGGGAGTCTATAGGACTGATACCCTTTTGGAGCCAGTCTTCTAGTGGCCAGTCGATGAATTGCAGTTTAAGGTCACTTCCGTGTTGGTTTCGACGCGGACGGATTTGCAGAATTCAGTCATAAAACGGAATTTACAGTTTAACGCGGAATGTCATGGAATTTGTCAAAGTTTGGATGAATTAATCAAAAGTAGGTCATTACACTTAAATCAAATCGCGATGTGGAGTAGCATCTGTAAATATTAAGCCGCACAAGTTGATTTGAAATATGAATCTTGCATGTTCTGGTTTATTTTACTAAGTTACATACATTGGAGCGATTGATGTGATTTCAGCGTCTGCCGTCTCAATGAGGACATAAATACATGAACAGTATCTCCAAAACTGATCTGAGTCACTTCATGAGCATTTTACCATTTCATTTGAGTAAAACTAGCGTCATACACACAGAACTTTAAAGGTATTCACAGAAACAGTTCAAAATAAAAGTCTATCTTAAAGATGTCATGCCAGAAATAGGCTACATTACTATTATTTAGTAGAATGTACATAATACTACTACTACTACTACTAATGAAAAATAATACAATTTTTTTAAGAAATAATCACAAAATATTTTAATTTTAATAGTAAATCCCCTTTATTTACCAAAGATTTTAATGTTTAATTTTCATTAATTAAATTAATGTTTTATGCCTTCATCTGATAACAAGTAAAATTTAAATACACAACACAGAACGTCTGAGAATTTTTTTTTTTTTTAATAAGGCTACTGTAAGAATAAATAAAGTGTTTGTATGTATTCAAATAATTAGATATGCTTAAACATAGAATTTGGTAACAATAAAATATAAGGTGAGAAAAAATAAAACATGTAATACGGCCCTAAATATGTCATTTTTGTTATACTTTTAATAAATTAATGTTAAATTGTATACTTTTCATGATTTTAATTGATTAGGCATGCTTTTTGATTAATACAATTTTATTTGATCATTAAAAGGAGTCCAGAAAAATTAAAATGGGGGGAAAAAAACTGATCTAGAAAAAGTAAAACGGGAAAAAAAATGAATTTAGAATTTATTTATTTTTAAATTTGGGAAAAAATAAAGCTGATTTCATAAGGCCCCAATCATGTTTTGTACCATTACACACCCCTACTGCCTGTTGTTCATGTTTAAAATGAATGTCTTCGAAATGTACTATGATAAAAGGTTTCCTACATAATTTGCAGCATTAACTTAATCTTTTTATATGCACACTGTAACTGAAATACTCCCAAATGATTCAGAATCAAATGGAGAGCTTGTGAATTGAAATCTAATCAGGAAAGTGTACTAGCGCTAAAGTGTACTGATGGCTTGCTCTAAGAGTACTAATAATCACATGTTTTGGTGTGATCACATTTACTGTGAAATTTTGGTGCTCACTCACCCAGTGTGGCCTCAGCTGTGATGTCATGCAGGGTGTGACTGGTGGGGACTGACGGGGTGCTGTCGGGCGTCTCTGTTTCATCCTCCTCTTCCTCTTCCCCTTCCTCAGGGCCTTTCTCCAGCCCCTCTATCTCCAGAATTCTCTTCTCCAAGAGCTCAGCCTGACGCTTCTGTTTCTTCTTCATCTTTTTCTTCTTGTTCTTGGACATTTTGCCCATCTAAAGAAAATAATATTTAAACTTTTCTATTAACGTTTACCTTTTTATGTGTGAATGTGCTACCAATAAAGGAAGATGCTAAAGAACTCATATGAGGAACACTCACTTGTTTTGGGGCCGGAGCTGTACTCACTGCAATGGAGGAAGAAGATGAAAAAGAGAAGACAGCATCAGCATACTGTTGTGCATTATCGACATTGTGAAAGCAGGACGTTTTCAGTTGCTACAGAGTTCAAAAGCAGTGCACACGAGGTTATCCAGAAAATGTGTCATCCTTCAGTTGTTTAGAGGAGCTCATGAGTCACTGCTCTCCATTTAGAAACATCCTGCAGACTTTACGTCACTCTGCATAATGTATCAATGGAGATGTTCTATGCTGAGGTGTCAGAAGAGGTGAATGGATGCGGTTATTACACCACAAGATATCAGTAGCACATTTCACCAATGACATAATGATTAGCATATTCAAAATAAAAGCAATAATACTGTATACAACAGAACATTCATAAATATCCTGACAGT